>JAIUZE010018168.1:0-14441 GCA_022085475.1 Heliosperma pusillum
AAGACGGATTCTCATGGAATCTCGCGGAAATTCCAAATACGAACTCGGAAATTCTAAATTCGACTCGAAAAATTAAATTTACGATTACACCTAACATTCGCTGAAAAGTGTCCGTAAAATGATTTTACTAGAAAAATAGGGTACATTTTCGGGTGTTACATAACACACGTATACTAATAATATATATATATATATATATATATATATATATTATTATTATTAGTATTATTATTATAATTTGTATTACATTAGTTTGATCTAATTAAAAGTGATCCGACCCAAAAATGATACTTAATAATCACTCGGATAATAAATAAAGATTTCTATCGATTTAAATTAAATAACCCGACCTAGCTAGCTAATTAATTTCGGGTCGGATCAGTTTGAGGTTAGTGATGCAAAAACGGCCCGACTAGATATATAACCTCATCCGCTTGACTCGGAAATGATCGACGACAATTAACATTCCCGGAACAGACACGAAAGCCGAAAGGACCCTCCCCGACCCAAACTAACCTGATAAAGTTACAAACCCGCCGAATCTAACCCGATCGGAATCTGACCCAAACCATTTGTTAATAAAACGTAATAAGTAATAAGTGATAAATGTGGGGTGGGGTGATAAGTAATAAGTGATAATGAGGGGTAGTTTGATGGTCAATATAATGAAAATAACCATTTGTTGATAAAACGTAAGCGAGACGATAAATAAGAAAAACCGTAAAGATAATGGAAAATAGGTGTGGATTATTGTAAGGGGTTTTTTCAATTTTAGGTGGTTATTTGAAAAGATCGGACTCAATAGGTGGTAAAAAGAAAAAAACCGTCCCTTTTGAGCATATATGCATCAATAACCGTCCCTTTTCGTACTGCTCTCCCTGTGTACTTGAACGAAGTCGACCCCATTATTTAATTTGGGAAACGGTGACGTGTATATATAGTACTTGCATGCATTGATAAATCTGTTATTGCAAAATACGAGGTTAATGATACGGAAGTCACCAGTATTATCAATATTATATTGTTCCAAAATCACCTGATCCGAAACCACCTGATGACCCATAACCCCGACCCAAAAGCGATCGACCCGAAGTAGCTAGTGGATTGCCCGATCCGTAACCAGCCACCCGAACAGAAAATGACCCGATTCAAATGACCCGAAGTTACATACATACCCAATGATCGCTTAATTAATAGTTATTTTGAAGTCACGCACGCATACGAATTTACCCGAAGTTACATACATACCCAATGATCGCTTAATTAATACTTATTTTGAAGTCACGCACGCATACGAATTTATATATATATATATATATATATATATATATATATATATATATATATATATATATATATATATAGGGTCAGGATCCGGTGAGAACCACTAACATAATGAGAACCGTGAGACCCCTCACTAAATCTCCACCAAATCTTGTTTCGAAAGTTTTGTTGGATCATTTACCATTAGTTTAGTTTATTCAAGCAAAATACTTGCAGTAACTAAACAAAATTTATTGATTATATAAAAAAATATGTACTTAATGTACATAAATTCAATTTGTACACAAAAATTACTCTAAATGCGTGAAAACGAGAACTAGGTGCACGGAAATTTCTACATGCATGAAAACAATTACTAGGTGCATGAAAATACGGGCTCTAGATGCATTAAAATGAGCACCAGGTGCATGAAAATTGTTAGATGCATGAAACTGACTACTAGGTGCATGAAAATTAATAAATCGTATTTCACCTCAATTTCCGTCGGTAAATTACATTTTTTTGACCAAGATGTATGTTATCTAGCCATAAAATCCTACGCCGAACCCAAAAATGTCCTTATTTTTTAAAAATTAATTTTGTAAGGCGGAGTTCTCACGGTTCTCATTATCTTAGTGGTTCTCACCGGATCCTAATTCTATATATATATATATATATATATATATATATATATATATATATATATATATATATATATATATAGAAATAGGATCACATAAGTCCACTTTCTTAGATGAGTCCATAAGTCCTAATCTAGACCATTAGATCAAATAAATAAATGGTTAAGATTAAAACAAAAAATGAAAAGCTAATATAAATACTCCCCAAACCCTAATCAGATAACCTAAACCCCCTCTCCCTCTACCCACTTCTCTCTCTACTTCTCTGAAACCACCGCCACCCACGCACCGCCGGCCTCCACCAGCCGCTACCACCTTTCCCCATCTGCCGCCTTCTTCCTCCTCTCGCCTCCCTTTCCTCTCGCGTCACCTCCTCTCGTCCTCCTCCAGCCACCACCTATACTGCCGCACACCACACTTCTCCTGCCAGAACTGTCGCCGCACTACCACACATGAGACGACCTCCCTCGTCGTCAATCGTCGCACAGGCAGCCGCCACCCTTTATGCCGCCTTCATGTCGCGTGTCTCTTCTCCTCTTTCTCTTTCTTATTTTTTTCAGATTTAGGATGGTGGTGGTAGGTTTGGGTGTTGAATCTAATAGGGTGGAAGTGAAGTGGCTGCCGTGGGGGTTGGTTCGCGGTGGTGGTGGTAATGTTTTTTTTGTTCGTGTTTGGTGGGGCTGGTAGTGGGGTTATTTTGTTGTTCGGGTTTGGTGGGTGGTGTGGCTAGGGGCTGGCGGTTTGGTGGGGCTTTGGTGGGGTTGGGGCTGGCGGTTTGGTGGGGAGTTGTTGGTGGTGGGGATGCGAGGGAGGGGGAAGGGGGCTGTGGTGGTGGTGGGGACGTGAGGGAGGGTGTGGTGGTAGGCAGTTGTTGTTAGTGGTGGTGGAAGGCGTTGTTTGTGGGTGGTGGTGGTGGAGTCCATTTTGGACTAAAGTTACATACTTCAAATAATAAAGTTACATAAAATCAGATTAAAGTTACATAATTCGAATAATAAAGTTACATAAAATCAGATTAATTTTACATACTTCAAATAATAAAGTTACATAAATTCGGATTAAAGTTACATAAAATTGGATAAAAGTTACATAAAATTAGATTAAAATTACATAAATTTGACTAAAGTTGCATAAAAATTGACTAGAATTTCATAAAATTGGACTAAGGATACAAAATATTTGAAGGAAATGACATAAAATTTGGCTAAAGCTACAAAAAAATTTATAAAATCATATTAATATATTCAAAATAACATTGTAATACATAAATTTAAATTTTTATATACAAAATAGCCTTAAATGGCTAAAGTTACGCTCGTAAAATACTGGAGTTACACTTTAAAATACCAAAATTACATAAAAATTTTCTTAAAATTACATAACTCCAAATTAATTATATAAAATGAACTACATTAGCATAAAGTTACACCATTAAAGGCTGAAGTTACACTCGAAAATAATTAAATTAGTATAAAGTTACACTTTAAAAGGCTAAAGTTACATTCGTAAAAAACTAAAGTTACATAAATTTGTGATACAGTGATAAAAACTTGTTCTAAAATTTCAAAAATTCAAATTAGCCTTAGTTAGTAGTAGGTGAGTGTATTAATGCTTCTAATCTCATCCCTCCATCTCTTGTAAAATCTAATGGCTAAGATTAGGACTTAGGGACTCACCTAAATAACTGGACTTACCTGAACCTGACTCTCTATATATATATATATATATATATATATATACATATAGAGAAAGGTTCAAATGAGTCCCTTATATGTTTTGAGTCCTTAAGTCCTTATATTAGCCATTAGATCTAGTGGATGGATGGATGAGATTAAAGCAGAAAGTAGGGTCTTTAGGGTGAGGAAAAAAAAAAGAAAATGGTTATATTAGGTGAGAGGTTGCATGTAGTGGAATTGTTCTTCCCAAAGCTGATTAGGGTACTTGTTTACTAACGGCTAAAGACAATACCCAACGTACAAATCATTTCCTCATTTTTCATATTGCTTCCTTCACACACCACTCTTTCAATTGTCTGCCAAATCAAACGCTCTCCATTTTCCATATTTCTCTCTATTTCTCTCTAGAAATCTCTCTAGAAATCAAATTATCTCTATATTTAAGCCATACAAATAAATTCAATTCTTCATACACCACTCTTTCACAGGCCAAAGATTTCACGCTGATTAATTAATAACCGTATTTGTAATGGATGTTATGAAAGTCATTCATGGTAAGAATTTCGATTTACTTTTATGAAAGCCAGTTCCTCATGACTTTTTGTGGTTTCACAGTTTGATTTTGTTTTTTTTAATATGTTAGGGCATAGTATTTTTTGATATTGAGTGTACTGCGTGTATCTGGTCGTATATATAGCTTGAATTCATCTTATAGTACCAGTTCAATTGTAATGTGTATGGAGGTGTAACTAGTGAACCTGGAATGTTCATAAAGTTACACATTTAAATGCAATAGAGTTACACTTTCTGAACAGGACCGTCACAAATTTTATGGAGAAACCTTAACGTTAGTTGTTTTGTAAAATTTAGACTTTTAAATGTTTGTAAAGTGGTGTTTATGCATGAAGAAATATTATATTATAGTGTAACTTTACACTTCTAGAAGTGTAACTTTATAATTATGGAAGGGTAACTTTCAGTTATGTTTGTAGGTGAAGTGCAAACTTGCAACGTAGAAGTTAGTTAGAACATGGTCACACTTTTGTTTCATGGTCACACTTTCAATTATGTTTGTATGTTTAAATGTATGTTAAAAGTTTAACTTTGAAGTTTTAATTCTGCAACTTTGACGTTTTAACTCTGTAACTTTATTAAATAAATGTGAAACTTAAAATAACCTGTAACTCTGTCATTTAAATGATGTAACTCCTAACAGTGTAACTTGCAAGAGTTGAAAATGTAACTTTAAATGGTAATAAATGTAACTTCCAAATTATGTGTAACTTTGCCATTGGGATTGTGTAACTAATTAACTCTGAACTACTAACCGTTGATATAATCTGTAACTTCATTGCTGACATTCTGTTGTTGTAAGTGTAACTTTGATATAATCTGTAACTTTGAAGTTTTAATTCTGTAACTTTATTAAATATATGTGAAACTTAAAATAACCTGTAACTCTTTTGTTAAAATGATGTAACTCCTAACAGTGTAACTTTCAAGAGTTGAAAATATAACTTTTATTGGTTATAAATGTAACTTTCAAATTATGTGTAACTTTGCCGTTGGGATTGTATGTTTAAATGTATGTTAAAAGTTTAACTTTGAAGTTTTAATACTGTAACTTTGACGTTTTAACTCTGTAACTTTATTAAATGTAACTTTCAAATTATGTGTAACTTTTATTGGGATTGTGTAACTTTGAAGAGTTTTATTGTGTAACTTTTATTGGGATTGTGTAACTTTGAAAATGTAACTTTGCCATTGGGATTGTGTAACTTTCAAATTATATGTAACTTTGAAGAGTTAATAATGTAACTTCTATTAGTTGTAATTGTAACTTTCAAATTATGTGTAACTCTGACTTGGGAATTGTGTAACTTATTGTAATAACAGTGTGACATTAGACTTTTAATTATGTAACTTTGACGATGAAGCCTTTAATTGTTGTAACTCTTAACACTAACTTTTATTTATTATAACAGTGTAGCTTTTAATTGTTGCGAGGGTAACTTTAAAATTATGTGTAACTGTGACGTGTAATAGTGTAACTTTTGTTATAAAAGTGTAACCTTGAAAATCTTTTTTATGAACTTTTATTTCAGGTGATGGTCAAGTAATGAGGGGGAGCAATGAGGCTACGTTTTGTAGGGAAGTTGAACAAGAGTTTACACCATTCGTCTGCCAGGAGTTTAGAGAGATTGAGGAAGCGATAACTTTTTATAAGATATATGCCATTGCATGTGGTTTTGATGTACGGAAGTACACGACGAAGAAGTGGCGCGACGGATCAATCAAGTCTAAACTTTTGGTTTGCAATCGAGAGGGGTTCACTCAAAAAGCAAAATTAAGTGGGGAAGATGAAAGGATGGACGAAGTGGAACGACAGTACTGGAAGAGGAAAACCAAAGTCACGAGAGTGGGGTGTAGGGCGAGGATTAGGTTGTTTATGAGGAATGGTGAATTGGTGGTTGATCGATTTATCGAGGGTCACAATCACGAGCTTATCTCTGTTAAGGATAGAGAGTTCCAAAAGTTGTCGCGCAACATTACAGATTATCACAAAAGGATAATCGTTTATAACTCAAGGGTAGGTAATCTATTGCATCCACGAACAATTAATTATCCCTTGACCATGAAAATGATATGCTAAACAAATGGTTGACATTGTTTTGTTTGATTTTCAGTTGAAAATAGGAGCAACAAGGACGTACAAAATGTGCAAGGAACACGTCAATGGGTTCGAGAACATCGGCGCAACCTTAAATGATTTTAAGAACTTTCACAGGGATATGAAATGTTTCATTCATGAACGAGACGGGCAATTGTTTGTAGATCATTTTAAGGAGATGGCTGAAAATAGGCAAGGGTTCTTCTTTGACTATGATATTGACGATGATGGTAGCCTGAGAAGGGCTATTTGGGCTGACGGGACTGCTCGAAGGAACTACTCTGTTTTTGGCGATGCGGTGTCCTTTGACCCTACATACTCGACAAACAAATATTCTATGGTGTTCACACCATTCACTGGTGTGGATCACCACAAACGATCGGTTACATTTGCGGGGGCGCTGATCGCAACGGAGGACTTTGCCTCCTTCAGTTGGGTTTTTAGCAGGTTTTTGATTGCCATGGGGGGTAAGGAACCCCAGTATATCATAACCGATCAGGATCCGGGGATTATAAAAGTTGTCCCTCTTGTGTTCAAGATAGCTAGGCACCGGTTTTGTATGTGGCATATAATGAATAAAGTTCCCAGTAAGTTTGGGGTGACTAGAACAGATTACCCTGACTTTCTAAAAAAACTGAATGATATTATATGGGACGAAGAGCTTGAAGCAACACCTTTTGATGATAGGTGGGCAGAAATAATAACAGAGCATGGACTGGTTGACAATTCGTGGTTTGCAGACACATACGCTATAAGGGCCCAGTGGGTAATGGCGCACTGCAGAGAGATTAATATGGCGTCTGTTATGAGGACAACGCAAAGGTCAGAGAGCGAAAATAGTTTTTTTAAGAGGTTTGAACATAAAACTGGTACGTTAGTTGAGTTTTGGATGCGGTTTGAGAGCGCTATGGACCAACAACGACACACCCAGAAGAAACTTGACAGCGATAACAAGCATTCGTCCCCGAAGACGGAGACGCATCTGGCTTTAGAGAAGTATGGGGCAAAAGTGTACACCCATAAAGTGTTTGAAGAATTCCAGGAAGAGGCTAAATACTCAATCGGTACGTGTAAAGCTGGGGGTGTTGCTGAGACTCCAGACCTAGAAGTGACATCAGTAAAAGATTCAATTAGGGGGCAAAATTTTGAGGTTAAATACAGCCCAGGTAAATACTAGTTAAATATTTAAATACATGTTGCCTATCAAAAATACAATAAAGTTACACATTGTGGAATTTGAAGTTACACATCTGCTAAACGAAGTTGCACATTGAGTAATGAATAACGGTGTATTATTAACATTGTTGGTGGTTACAATACGTGATAATTAATTCCTGCATTTCGTTATCTTGAGGTTACAAGTGTCATTTAATGCCCCATGTGATAATTGTTAATGCAGGAACGTTTAAATCGAGCTGCAGCTGTAGAATGTTTGAAAGAAAGGGCATACTATGCAGGCATGTTTTATGGATTTATTCGTCAAACGGGTTGAAGACTATACCGGATGATTACGTTTCAAAAAGGTGGACAAAAGATGCACTCCGCTACACTACATTTGACTGCGGTGGTGAAGTGATAGAGGACATTGATATCATTGATGGAAAACAAATTGCGATGTCGATAATGTGGTCGGAGGTTCATCAGACAGTTGGTTTCCTTGGTGGCAGAAGTAAGGCCGATGTAGAGATTTTCTCCACTCTAATTAGGGAATTTAGAGAAAAGTTAGCTCCATTAGACAAACCGTTGAGTAAGAATCAACAGTTAGAGAGTATACTTGGTTGTTCTGCTAGTGAGACGGTTACGATATTCCCCCCTAAAAATTCGAAGAACAAGGGTAGCGGTAAGAGAATGTTGTCCACCAAAGCAAAGTCCATTGCATTGGCAAGTAAGCCCAAGCGCATGTGTAAAAATTGTAAGCAGATGGCAAACCACGACAAGAGGAACTGCCCCAACCCTTATTCAGAGAATCCGCCATCACCAGAAAAAGAGCCAGAGGAGGAGGAAGACGAAGAGGAGGAAGAAGAAGAGGAAGAGGAAGAGGAAGAGGAAGAGGACAATGACGAGGAAGAGTCCTCGGGGTAGACAAATCTGTTCTTATTTATTTGGTATGTTTATTTAAAACTAGGTGGTTGTTACGTAGCTGGACTTGAAGTTAGTAACTATAAACATGCTTGTAACTTTTATTTCACTGTGGCTTGAAGGATATAAGTTTTTGGGTGTGCTATCTAATTTTTCTTTTGTGGCTTCAAATTGTGAATTACACAATTTATCTGCTACAGGTATACAACATGAGGTATGGACTGTAACTTTAATGCACATTTAGTGTGACTTTGAGGTGGATAAAGTGTAACTTTACAATTACAAAGTATCAAATAATTCGCTATATTCATTGAGTTTATCAAAAAATATGAATATTAAGTACTACTTATTTAATTACATAGAGAGTGTAACTTTGTTGTTCTGTAAGTGTGACTTTACAGATTAAAATGTGTGACTTTATATTATTTTAGCATAGAAGTTACACTCTGTGAATGGAAAAGTTACATTATACACATTAAAAGTGACACTTTAAGATGTTCACTTAAATAATATATGGATATGAGAAGTTATTAGAGGGCCAAAATAATATGTAACTTTGATGTTAGAGAGGTGTAATTTTAATGTTCTATAGGCACTCCTTAATTTGGAAGTGTAAATGTTCAAATAAATGTTCCTTTAACGCAAATGACAATGATAATTTTAATGTTCTATAGGCACTCCTTAATTTGGAAGTGTAACTTTAATGCACATTTAGTGTGACTTTGAAGTGTTTAAAGTGTATCTTTAATGCACAACAAATATATGGAACTGTAACTTTAATGCACATTTAGTGTGACTTTATAGTGTTTAAAGTGTATCTTTAATATGACGAATTAACATGTGTTGATATAAAATGTGAAGAGGTACTAGAGTGTGGAATTAAAATGTTTAATAACATATCACTGAAAAGGTTCTAAAAAGCTACGTTACATAAATTGTCCACTACCATACACCGATAAAGAGAAATGATGAAACGACATTCATATTTAAATAGTATCAATAAAACGACATCCACTACCATACGACTTTACTTTTTTGCCAACACCGGCTTCATTTTTCGCCTGGTATGCACCGCTCTCCAAATCTTGTCTTTTCCATCAATAAAAGGGGTGACCTTCTTCAAGATGCTTCCTCGCAAGACATTGATGTCTGCTAGTACAAGGGTCGCCGCTAATTCTATTACCAAATAGCGTCGGTTGACCTTTTTCCCAATGTCCTCGTGGTCAAAGGGAGCACCCTCGTACATGAGCATATGCATCATGGCAAAGACCCCGGACTCTGTATTGTTAGGCGAGGGAGACTGCCACTTCAGTTTGAGCTGACGTTTTTCAAATTCGCATATGCGGTATCCTCTGGTGAATCCTGTTGAATCCAAATGATCGCTCCCTTCTTTTGAATCCAAATAGTCGCTCATAATGGAAGCCTGCATACGAAAGAGCATACGTCAACTAACCAACATAATAAAACATCCAAGTTATCTATGTGATCAATTGGCATCAAACTTACAATGCGAGAAGAAGCTTTGCATATCGCCGATTTATCCCAGTCAGGATGAAGCTGGTGGTCGAGTAGATCAATCGTCTGTGATTTAAAGTTGATACAAACACACGCATAATGGTTAGCGATGTGCACTGGTACGAAGAGTAAATCTGCATTCAAGTTGAAAGTCTTGCCACAGTCATTCGTAAAGGTGTCCCACACTTCGAAAAGACTGTCGAGAAGTTCATTGGACTGTGTGCCGTACTCCGATATATCAAGCAACTTTTGTAACAATTCCTATAAGCAAGTGGTGAAAAGTGTTAGTTGAGGACTTGATTCCTGAACATCAGAGCCATAAAGTTACACAAAATGAAGTTAACAGTTACACAATCATATCAATGAAGTTATACTATTCATATGTAATAGTTACACAATCCAGAATATAGCGTCATTTTATCGATATTTCAAAGTTACGTTAGGGTAAGTTTAGTGTAACGTTATGTGGTAGTTGGATGTTGAAACGCATTTGGTTTTGATTGAAAGAATATAAATATTCGGAAATGTACCATATGGCGTATGCCGAAGAACGCCATCCGTGGCACTTTGTTTTCTTCGGACTCCAACCGATTCAACAACAACGACCAGCACTCTATAACAGACGCGGACATTTCAGTGTCGGGCAGCATGGACATAATGTTCTCCCTGTTAATCGTAGCACGCGGACTGAACCACACTAGAGCTTCACTGCGGTCAAGCCGGGTAATAAGAAAACTTAAACAGCTTATGATTTACAAAGGAAATATAAGGAACAAGGACAGTTGAGAGGGACTTACTCAGACAGGAAATTGTAGTCGTCCAGGAAGCAATAGTCTGCCACGTGCTTTCGCAACGGTAAAACAACTTTCACTAATGATTGGTTATTCCGTAAAATCTTGGATACAACGATGGCATTCGCACCAACATCACAATCGATTAAGCACCCCAGACCATCCCCTCTGCCACGAAGACGGCTCTTAATAGACGACAATCAGTGAGAAACAGGAGACCGAACAGGTGCAGGGTGTGCTTCAGGTGTTCGATCATCAACTGGTGTAGCGCCAAGAGAGGGACGAGGGCGCTTGGTGTAAGTAAGCCCTATGTCACTATCATTTCTCCTCTTGCTAGCGGCATTATTCAGCTTCCTCGACAATACATGGTTAAAAACCTCCTTAAAGTCAGAAACCCTTTGTAAAACATCCTCCCTGCACCTATTTATGTCGCTTAGTACTAGTGTAGCAGCAATTTCATGGCGAAACAAGTTAATGGCCTCCATTTTGCCAAGGCCGCATTCAAAAGGCTTCCCACAAAAAAACAACATGTGCAACATCAGGTAAACACCGCAATCCTTCATCGTGTACCCTGTACCTTGCCATCTGAACGGAATATTAACAAGCTTAAACCCGCCGACCTTTGCGCCCTTTGTCAGACCTTTTGACTCCATGTACTTGCCGAATATATTCACCTGTAGGTAGATAAACAACATTAGTTGAAATAGATAATCCTTTTAGATGTCCACGAAAAAATACAAACGTGATTAGATATGTTATAACATTACCGCGATACGTGCAATCCCTCCATAGGGCAGCTTTTCAAGATCTTCATCGTATTTACGGTTGTCAAGGTACTCAATTTGCTCGGAAATGAAGTTAATGCAGGCACAACTGTAATGATCGTTATTGCCAGATAAGACAGGGATGAGGACCTGGGATCACACATTGTGTTGGTCAACGTCATAACTTGGAACATATGCTGCACACATAACATTTGTATAGCAGCTCACACATGCGCATTATTTTAGGCACTTACCATATCCGAATCAAGTTGAAATGGAGTAGGACAAGATTCCATCCACATATCCCAACAACAAAATAACTCGTTTGTCTTGTCAAGAGCCATTCCCTTCTTTTGGGCATTCCAGATGTCGAGCGCAACATTCTGTTCAAATAAATGTTCAATATGAATATTAAGTACTACTTATACAATTACATAGAGAGTGTAACTTTGTTGTTTTGTAAGTGTGACTTTACAGGTAAAATATGTGACTTTATATTATTTTAGCATAGAAGTTACACTCTGTGAATGTAAAAGTTACATTATACACATTAAAAGTGACACTTTAAAATATATGGATATGAGAAGTTATTATAGGGTCTCAATAATATGTAACTTTGATGTTAGAGAGGTGTAATTTTAATGTTCTATAGGCACTCCTTAATTTGGAAGTGTAAATGTTCAAATAAATGTTCCTTTAACGCAAATTACATAGAATGATAGTTTATATAGGATGGTTAAAATGTAAAACTATTATCAACAAGAAGTGTGACTTTCATACTGTGACAGTGTAACACTGATTTTTGAGAAGTGTTACTCCCCTGTTGACACATTGTAACTTGAACTTAGGGGTTACTTCTATGATATAAATGTGTAACTGTGACGCTAGGAGCTGTAACTTCTACTTTGACAAAGTGTAATTTTAAAAAGTCTAACTTCCACTTTCACAGAGTGTAACTTTACATGTTCTATGATAGGAATGTTAAAGTGTGACTTCTAAAGTATAAAATGTGTAACTTTAATTTCATGTACACTACTTTGATAGTAAAATAACACCATTAAAATTGAAGTGATACATACAGTGTGACCAAGGCCGAAAAAACAACGGGAAGTTTGAACTGTTGCAGTATTCTGAGTTGTCATAACATTGAGTAGTAAGCACCAACAATCAATCACACTGCACATAATTTCCAGGCCAGGTTGAAGCGTCAAGATGTCTTCCCGAGGTATGAAGTTAAGCTCGCTGAATGACACCAATTGTTCACTACAGAGGAATGATTTTGTAAGCAAAGCAGATGGATGTATTCAATGGCAAAAAAATGCTTGAAGCAATGAACGATATTACGTCAAACAAAATTTTTATATAATAGACTAACCATTTTTTCAACGCAGATGATTTATTAAAGACGTAGTCTATTACGTCTTTTCTCAGACTGAAGACAGTGGTCAGGAGCGGCTTATATTGTTGCAGATCATGTGTAACAAATTCATGATGAGGATTGGGTTCCCCACAGTCAAGAGAACACCCAAGGTTCTCAGGAACCACATCCATGCATGAAAGTGTCTCACTTGAATGAAGTAAGAATGGATGGTGGATAAGTGGAGTACGCGGAACGTTAACGCCCTGAACAGGTGGTTGGCAAGGCCCTTGCTCTTCGCCAGTACCAAACCCGGCGTCTGGCACCCCCTTAAAGGCTTGTTCTAAGTCTGACGTCGACATGAAGGTCAACTCAAACTCGGGTGATTTTATTTCACCCTCTACAGCTTCAACAACCTCCTTCGCCCCTCCTTGTATACCTTTATCAGCCCCTACCTCAGCGGCAACATGCTCGTTCACTACACTAACAGGCCTCTCCGCCTCTCCGACCTCCTCCATTACAACAACGACCTCCTCCTCAACATGTACCTCCTCCTCACCATGTACCTCATCCTCAACATGTACCTCTTCCTCATTGGAATCTTTAAGCAGTTGGTCGGACTCCCCATCAACAAGCACCGATCCAATCGTTGCTTCACGTCCCTTCCTTGTGGCTTCCGCAATTTCCACCGTGGAATACAAAGATTCCAAAATCTGAGTGTCAGTTAATTCATCAATTCCTGGTCGTCGGACAGAGGGTTCACCTACAACTCCTTCCTCTATCCTTCCTTCACAATCTTCACTATATTCTGCTGTGTTATAAAAACGGGCAGTACCCATAATCTGACGTGTTGCAGCATCAATTGGAGGATCACCCAAATCGTCCTCAGTTGACGCAACCACTAGATCTTCACAAACCAAAGCGGTGTCAACAGTCTTCTCCGTACAAGCTTGATCAACGTTTACATTGAGCTGTTGTTCATTGAAAGTTTCTTGGTTGGCTTCTGTGGGAATTGAAGAACTAGACGCCGTGGTTAATCTCTTGATCTTCGAAGTTGCATTTGCGTACCATGAGTAGAAGACAATAGCATTCCTTTCCAGCTGCAAATAAAGCTCATGTACACCCTGTGTTTAACCAAAAGAAAAGTGAAGTTACGTTGCATGATATTAAAATGTAGAAGGGACCAAAAAGTCGAAGTGGTTAAGAGTAAATTGGTTTAAAGTTAAAATTCAACATACTTTAAAGTTACATTACCATACTATCAAGATCACACTACAAAGTTAAAGTTACACTTCAAAATTAATGTCACACTACCATATACAAGTTCTAAAGTGTAAATTTAAAGTTCGTGTAGTGTAACTTTAAGGTTCTGGAGGTGTAACTTACCCCCTCTGACAGTGTAACTTTGGGCCATCTGTTACTCACACTTTGGAGTGCAATAAGTGTAACTTTAAATTCTTTAAAGTGTGAGTTTGAGTTCTATAATATATGGTTGCTCAGAAAGTAATTATGGGCCAGAATGTCACAAAGAAACTTACATTCACCGCCCGAGCTTTTAACTCCTCATCATCTTCAAGTCCCGGGGGGAGTTCAATTTGAATGAACTTCTTGTCAGGTGTTGTATGAGGGGCAGAAGACAGCTGTAGTAGCGGCTCGCTCCCAAGTGTCGAGATCGTCTTACTCT
>JAIUZE010018169.1:0-15181 GCA_022085475.1 Heliosperma pusillum
AGGCCAAAGGAAGACTACCCCTCTCAAAAAGTGCGTTCAATGTCAAGGGTATGGGCATTTTGCTAGAGAATGCCCATCTAAAAGGGCTCTGAGTACCCTAGAAGTAATCCATTGGGGAGATGATGAGGTGTTGGTCTGTGATGAGGAAATGGAAGAGCCTGAGATAGAGGCTAGTGAGGAGTTGATAGAACCTGATGCTGGGTTAAGTCTGGTGACTTGGAGGGTGATGCACACACAACCCCAACCCTTAGAAGAAGATCAAAGACACCAGATCTTTAGAACTAGGTGCACCATAAAAGGGAGGGTGTGTAATCTGATGGTGGATGGAGGGAGTTGCACCAATGTAGCCTCTAAGACAATGGTGGATAAACTAACATTGCCCACCAAAGACCACCCTCAACCTTACAAGCTTAGGTGGCTGAACAAGTGGGCTGAAGTTAGAGTAGATCAACAATGTGTTGTTCCATTTTCTATTGGGAAAGGATATGCTGATGAGGCCTTGTGTGATGTACTGCCTATGGATGCTTGTCACCTTCTATTAGGGAGGCCATGGGAGTTTGATAGGGATGCCATACACCATGGGAGAGACAACACTTACACCTTCAAGTATGGGAAGAAGAAGATCACCCTAGCACCTTTACCACCTGCTTTAAAGATCAACCCAAACCCCATGAGTGAGGCTTCCAAAGAAGTCATGTTGAGAAGTGAATCAGAAATAGCACAAGAGCTAAGTGAGCTACAACCTGTATACATATTGCTAGTCAAGGAGACTGGGATGAGTATCATTGATATCCCTGAAGAGGTCAAATCTATCCTAGAAAGTTATGGTGATGTCTTCCCTACTGAGCTTCCTAGTGGACTGCCACCACTTAGATGGATAGAGCACCACATTGACCTAGTGCCTGGAGCTATCTTACCCAACAAGCCAGCCTACAGGAGTGACCCTAAGGCTACACAAGAGCTCCAACTTCAAGTAGGTGAACTACTCAACAAGGGCTATGTCAGAGAGTCCCTCAGTCCTTGTGCTGTACCAGCCTTGCTTGTGCCAAAGAAGGATGGGACTTGGCGTATGTGTATTGATAGTAGGGCCATCAACAACATTACCATCAAGTATAGGTTTCCCATACCTAGACTTAATGATATTCTGGATGAGTTAAGTGGGGCTCAAGTGTTCACTAAGATTTATCTGAGGCAGGGCTACCACCAAGTGAGGATAAGAGCAGGGGATGAATGGAAGACAGCTTTCAAGACTAAACATGGGCTCTATGAATGGCTGGTGATGCCTTTTGGGTTGTCTAATGCCCCTAGCACCTTCATGAGGTTGATGACAGAGGTCCTAAGGCCTTACTTAGGCAAGTGTGTAGTGGTTTACTTTGATGATATTCTTATTTACAGTTCAACTAAGGGAGAACATTTGCAACATCTGAAGTTGTTGTTTGAGGTCCTAAGAGAAAACAAGTTGTATGGCAAGCTAGAGAAGTGCACCTTCATGCAGCCTGAGGTTTACTTCCTTGGGTTCATCATCTCTAAGAAAGGGGTAGCAGTTGATCCTGAGAAAGTGCAAGCAATCAAGGAATGGCCCATTCCCCAAACTGTTACTGATGTAAGAAGTTTCCATGGATTGGCATCTTTCTATAGGAGGTTCATACAAGGGTTTAGTTCAATCATGGCCCCTATTACTGAGTGCATGAAGAAGGGAGAGTTCAAGTGGAATGAGAAGGCTGAAAGGTCCTTCAATCTGATCAAAGAGCTATTGTGCAAGTCTCCAATATTGGTTCTACCAGACTTTAACAAACTCTTTGAGGTAGAGGGTGATGCCAGTGGTCTTGGCATAGGAGCTGTGCTTACTCAAGAAAAGAAACCTGTGGCATACTTTAGTGAGAAGCTAAATGGGGCCAAGCTCAACTATTCCACCTATGACAAGGAATTCTATGCCATTGTGAGGGCATTGAATCATTGGGGACACTACTTGAAGCCTAAGCCTTTTGTGCTTCATTCTGATCATGAGGCTCTCAAATACATCAATGGACAACACAAACTCAACCCCAGGCATGCCAAATGGGTAGAGTTCTTGCAATCCTTCTCATTCTCCAGCAAGTATATAGAAGGCAAGAACAATGTTGTAGCAGATGCATTGTCTAGAAGGTCTGTAATGTTGACCTTCATGGAGCAAAGGGTGTTGGGGTTTGAATTTATGAAAGAGCTCTATCAAGAGGACCCAGACTTCAAGCATGAATGGGAGGTACACCAAGAAGGGCAAGTCAAGAAAGGGAGCAAGTACACAGCTCAAGAAGGATACTTATTCTATGGAAACAAACTATGTGTGCCTAAGGGACCTTATAGGGGACTACTGGTCAAAGAGGTTCACTCCAATGGCCTTGCTGGTCACTTTGGGGTACAGAAGACCTATGACATCTTACAAGATCAGTTCTATTGGCCTAAGATGCTCAGTGATGTGCAAGATGCCCTCAAGAGATGCAGATCTTGTCAACTAGCCAAGGCACACTTTCAAGCAGGCCCTTACACACCACTTCCAGTACCCAACAAGCCATGGGAAGACCTCAGTATGGACTTTATTGTAGCCTTACCTAGAACTCAAAGGGGAAAAGATTCAATCATGGTGGTTGTAGATAGATTCAGCAAGATGGCACATTTCATTGCTTGTAAGAAGACTGAGGATGCATTGGGGGTAGCTGAACTATACTTTAGGGAGGTTGTCAAGTTACATGGGGTCCCTAGAAGCATTGTCTCAGATAGAGACACAAAGTTCATGAGCCATTTCTGGAGAACCTTGTGGAAGCTGTTGAAGACCAGGTTATTGTTTAGTACTTCCCACCATCCCCAAACTGATGGGCAGACAGAAGTCACTAACAGAACACTAGGGAAGATCATAAGGAGCATTGTTTCTAAGTCATTGAAAGATTGGGACCTCAAGCTAGCACAAGCTGAGTTTGCCTTCAACAGAGCTCCCCCCAGCAGCACAGGTAAAAGTCCTTTTGAAACAGTTTATGGCACTAATCCTCTCATGCCTACAGACCTAGCACCAGTCAAAGGAAACAAGGCAAGCTATGATGCAAAGAAAAGAGTTGAGCAAATGATACAGATTCATGAGCAAGTCAAGAAGCAGATTGAAGGGTCCAATGAGTTGTACAAGGCCAGGTCCAAGGGGCCTAAGAAAGCAAGGGAATTCAAAGCAGGAGATCTTGTATGGTTACATTTAAGAAAAGAGAGATTTCCAGACAAAAGGAGAAACAAGCTCATGCCAAGGGCTGATGGACCATTTGAGATATTGGAGAAGATAGGCACCAATGCTTACAAGGTGGATCTACCAGGAAGCTATGGTGTACATGGTACTTTCAATGTCGGAGACCTGAGTCCTTACCATGGTGAATCAGATGATGAGGGTGAAGAAGATTTGAGGGCAAATCCTTTTCAAGAAAAGGAGGTTGCAACGGGAGTATGTGACCAAGCCAAGACACGAGCCATGACACGAGCTCAAGACAAGACACAAACTCAAGACAAGACTCAACATCAAAACAACAACCTACATTCATACAACACCATGACCAGCTATGACAATGTTCTATTCAGTCCAAGCCACAACCACTTCAAGCCTGCTAAGACAACATCACCACAACCAGAACAAAGCCTAGCCATCCACTTCCCAAGACTAGGCCACACCAAAGCTCAGCCAACAGCCCAACAAACCCAACACAACAAAACAGCCCCCAGCCAAAAACAGCCTATCACTGCTTTTCTAAACAAGGTCCATGGGGCCCCACACAATCAAACAAGCCTAACCAACCCTCAAACCTATGTCTTGGGAAGGTCCTCTACAACTTTACCCAGGACTTCCCCCCCCAGAAACAAACACACAAAAAGTTAGCTTAGGGACAACTACAAACTGTCCAGGAATTCAGCCTTTTGCAGTAGTTTAAATGTCACTATCAAACGTTCCTATTTTGAACAAACAAGCTCGAGGATCTTTTAGCAGACCCTTTGGCATTCATCCAACTTCAGTTGAGCTCAAGATTCAAGCCTGGAAGTCCACTCCTCCACCAGTTTCAACCTAAACAACCCCATTACGGCAGATTGTCTCATTAGACTGCTTTTCTACTTTATTGCTTTAATTCTGAACAATGTAGCTGTTATTTCTGTTTCTTTTGCAAGCCAATTGTGGCCCTAGGATGTATTGAACGAGTAGGATGTAATCTCCTTGCCTATATAAGGCCCTTTCCTAATGAATGAAAGAGAGATTTTGAAGTAAAATATAAAACTGAAACCTTGTTTCTGTTGCATCTCTTGGCTGTGTGCTTGAGACAACTTCCTTTGCTTTGTGCTTGTAAGTGAGCTTGGGTCCTTAGCTGTGTGCTGGGATCACAGTTCAACCCTCAATCATTGGCTTTGTGCTTTGATTAAGGTCCTATCTTAGTTCTTTGTCAATTAATCCAAACAGAAAACAGAGTATTGCAAAGTGTCTGAACTTCATTCAAATTGTTATTGTCTTAGTTGTTTTTCTGAATAGTTTCAGTGCACTGTTGAGCTAGTAGCTAGACTATGGTGTATGGGTACTCTTTTGATAAGATTTTGTTCCTTGATGTCAAAGTGAATTTGGGAGAACGAAAATGTTCAAGAAGTGATGTTATGTTCAAAAGAAAAAAAAACAAAAAGAAAAAAGAGAAACGGAAAAAAAAAATCGAAATAAAAGAAAGAAAAAGAAATAAAAGAAGAAGTTGTGAGTATCTCCTCAAAATGTCAATTCAATGTTTAGAAGGAGTTCACTCTTGTGTTTTGTGTGTAATAAGCCAATTCGTTCCTTCTGGCTTCGTTATTCGTCTTTTGGGAATTAATCGAAAGTTTGGATTGAGTATTCATTTATCATTGGTCAGTTGCTAGCTCATTCTAACCTTCACATGACCATAACTGTTTATCCACCTTTCACCCATTTCCCAAAGCCTTCTTCATATTTTTTTTCCGGCTTCTTTTCTATGTGCATTGTGATCTTTGACTTGTGTTTTGAATTGTTTACCATATTAGACTGCGGACACATTTTCATGAGTCGTAGATAGGTGAGTGTCTCAAAAACATTTACATATAAAGAAATCACCTTTTACATACAATGAGTGTTCGAGTGTGCCGTGAGAGTCCACTTGTCAAAAGATCATGCAAGAGCCGAAAATCTATAGTGAAATTCTTTGTGCTACGCCATTATGTAAATCTCAGCCATGTTTATGTATCATTCTTGCCCACGTTGTTTTTGGGTTATGATTCATTATGTTTCCAAAAGCTTTATGTTGAGATTTGTTTCCTGATGGTGTAGTAACCAATGCTCGCAACCCTTGTCCTGATTATACTTGTTATGCTTGCTTGAGGACAAGCAAGGGTTTAGCTTGGGGGAGTTTGATAAGTGAATATTTGTATGATTTTAATCCCCATTTTAGCTCGGTTTTGTATGTCATTTGTGCTTTGTTAAGCCATTTTGTGAGCTAATATCGTCTTCTAGGCGAATTCCATGTTTTAACCTGTTTTGTAGGGAAAGTGACGTTTCTACGCCCTTTTTCAATATTTCCGAGCATTTGCCTAGAACCCGGCGATTTGAGAAGCGAGCTTGACCAAGTCAAAGGCACTCCAAGAAGGTTCACTAATTCAAAAGAAAGAAGAAGCCAAGACGGTTTCGCTGTTGTCATAAGATCGATCAGTTAGGCGAAGAAATCATCATTTTACATCAAACCCTATCAACAAACCCGACTCAAAAGGTCAAGGGGGATAATGAAAGTCAAGTCATAGGCCAACGGAGATGAAATGAAAGTCAATTGACCAAGATTGCAACTTACCCGATCGGGTAAGTGGTGTACCCGATCGGGTATCCTTGTTGATCCGAGCTTTTGCTTCGACTTCCCAATTTTTTGTCCTATATGTTGAATGCATGGATTGTTGTGCAAGAAATTGAGCCCTATATAAGAGAGTAGGTAGCCACACAATTCACACAACCCTACTTTTACATTTCATAACCCTAGATTAGTATAAAACCCTAGCCTCTCTTTTTTCGTCTTAAGCATTTTCCTTTCTTTTCTTTCTTAGTTTTTACAAGTTAGATCTCTATCTTTTCCACAATAAATTTCTAGTTTAGAAACAATAAAAATCTCTCTTTTGTAATCTACTTTATGTTATTCAAGCACTTGTAATTCATGGATCGAAGATATTATGCAAGGATATTTCAATTGGTTATCTATTATTACAATTATATTGTTTTGATCGTCAAATAGGTATTTCTATTTATCTCTTTTATTTAAGTTCTTTAATTATTGTTTTGATTATTGTTTTCTATTCATGATTATCTTAGATTCATCGTAATATTGTTATAATCATTTTATTTCAATTAGATCGTTAATTTATCGTTGTTATTATCGCCAATTAAAGAGTCTTAAAATATTATCAAAATCAAATAAACATGTCTATCCTAGTTTTTATTATTATCATCATCTTAGATTTAAACATCACCATACGTGAGTAGTCACCTTTCTAGGGTGTAGGGTAGCCATGTTAGGTTAATTAAAAGATGAAAATTGGATAAAGAAATTGTGCCTTTAAAACGTTGTGTCTATGCATGTTTGGATTGTAACGGTAGTTAACGATTTCTGGCCAAAATCATTGACTAAAATGGAATTCTTTTCCAAGGTAGAAATACGTGAATTGAATAGACAAAGCATGACAGGGTAGATTAAGACCTAGTAAATTGCCTAAAAGCCTGCTAGACCATCTGATCTATGATTGTAATGAACACATCATTCTTACGAACTCACAATGAATTATTTGCATTATTCCAAATCCAATTTCATCAATATGTTAACTTACATATGTGAACCTACTTCCCTAGATTATTTCTATCATTGTTAAATCATTATCCATTTCATTGCTTTTATTTTGATTTGTTTTTATTTTGTTTATGCTTTTTATTAATTTAGAATCCAAAACCCCAAAACCCAGATACTCGTTAGATAAGATTTAATTGCAAGACATTTCATATCCTATAGGAAACACCATCTCCCTGAGGATCGACCCCTACTTCCCTAATTACATTAATTTGTTATTAGCCTAGTCTGGGTAATTCTCTTTCACCAGGGCTTGCGACAGGCCCGATCAGGGTAACAAAATCTACACACAACAAGGAAAATGAAATAAGTCGGTCTCTAATGGATGAAAGATCACGATAGAGTCGACAGAAAGATCTATAAACATAAAATTATAGCGACGACAAGATTAGGTACCAACAAAAGAGCTTATCGAAAAGAATAAGAGCAGAATCAAGGACTAAGTCCTAAGAGTAGCCATTAGATAGAAGTCACCTAAAAGGGCAACAACAGATGAAAGATAGACAAAGATATGTTTTATTATCGAAAGAGAGTATGACAAGATAGATAAGAGAGAAATGAACGGCGAGGCTTTCGCTCAAAGAGGAACAAAGCCTAAAAATTAAACACTCCACGCAAAATACCAAAATCATCATGGTCAACTTTTCAGGCATTTTTGCCAAACCCAAACCGTAACCACATCATTCTATGGGCTTTATCCATTTAACATTGCAAACATCGCTAATAAACTAGTCCTCAACAGAATGTTACTCATCTCGATCTTACCTTAACCGCTTACAATAATTAGATCCTATAAAATCCTTGACAATCACCAGGTCAAACTACGAACCCAAATATCTAGTATCCAACTAGCATTAACTAATGTCTATCGACAAGGGAAAATCCAAAATCAAATAATCCACATGAAAGATTCCTAAATATATTCGAACATCTTTAGTCCAATCAATTATTACACTCGAATCCACAAGCATAGATAAATATATTTAGAAAAGCATAATTACCACCAATCATAAGATGAATGGGCTCACCATTCCAATTCTCCGATTCGAATCACTTCTAGGCTCACTATCCTAAACTTCAAGGAATTTCTCATTTACAAACCACAAAATCTCAAGAGAGATCAATTACAAATTCCAAGTCCTATATGGTCAAGCACATGGCGATCATACAACTATTCAAATCATCCAGCTCAACCATAAGTGAAGATGCATCGATCTTTACTTACGAAAATATTCTTCAAAGTCTTGTCACCAGTCTTAATTACCAAAGTAAAGTCTCTTTTAGAATCCAACATTTAGAGACATCTAATTCCCAAATGATCTCCAAGGCAACTATTATGATAATAAACAAAATTGAACTATCATTCCAATAAACTTGAACTTCGATTAACAGCACCACATCAAACTCGAAAAACTAAAGCCACTAAGAGAGGATACATCATCACTATTAGGATCCATCCTAGAGCTAAAGTTCTATTTTTCATGATCAAATACAACATGATATTTTCTCAATCCAAAGACACATATTCTAGAACCAGAATCCCAAAATGCATTACATTGACTCTCTAAGCCAAACAAACGAGACATACAATCCACTAGATGAAAGATAAAGCAGCAACGAGTTAGGGAACGATAAGGAATCTCAAGGAGAACATGAGAATTATCAGGCACGAGATTACAAGAGAGGAACGCTGAAAATAACGAGGTCATAAGCAAGAGACAAAGCATATAGTAGACTTATGAAGATATCCGAGAAATAAAGAAGATAGAGCATGTGATTTCTTAAAGATCAATCTTGACAAAAACATTCAAGAATGGAAATGCAAATGGATAATGGCACGAGTAAAGGTTTAAGGTTGAATCCACAAAATTTCTCCTTTCAAACTTAGGGTGATAGCAAAGCAACTCATCCCAATAACAAAGGTCTCTCACAAGGGACCATCGTACCACAAATCATCAATGTAAGGTACACCTAAATTCGACAAATCGACTACAACCCAATTCATCCATCCTTTCATATAACACGGATTCCCGATTGCGGAATTGCAACTCAAGCATAGTAAGATTCTCTTAACTCCAAAATTTGACACAAACTCAAAGGTTTCAAAACCGAAAGACTAACAAGGAAATCTTCATACTAATCTCTTTTCAACTCCGATGGCCCACAAGGTAGAACATCAAACAAAATGTCATCATCAACATCCTAAGGCATCACCGTCATAGCTCATCTAATCAGATTTCACTTATGTCCATAATCCTCAAGTAACATGGTTTAATCTACCATCCCAATTTACTACTTCCAACGAGCCTCCGATACCATAAGATAAGATCATATATTTAAATCCAAGAATTATAGCCAAGTACTTTTCCACCAAGCATATACTTTAACACACACACTAGAATCCACAAGAAGTCACTTAGTCTCAAACGCATTTTACACCTCAAGGTATCAACCAAACTCCTAAGTTCAAAAGATTAAATCACTAATGGGTTAAGAAGTCCTGGCCAACTCATTCAACCTTACACCATCAAATACCAAGAACTATTCACACATGAGTCATGACAAGCATTAAGTATTAAAATCATCAAACTTATCTTACCACCCTTTCCTCAGGGATACAACCAATCACCACTATAGGGTGAACTTAGATCTACAACCATTTTCCTCAAATCCCAAATTCATTCTAACCAACACTAATATCCCACAAAGTTCAAAATTCTTCCGACCAAGTATAATATACCACAAACAAAAAGGGTATGGTGTCCACAAAAGGTCACATGATGAAGTTGAGGGTAGAAATAGGTAAAAAGAAGGAAAGTAACAAGAGTAATTTCCAAGGAGAAACGAAGTTAGAAGATAAAGAAGCACCTAGATCAGGACGAAGAGAGCAAGATACATTATGGACAAGAGAAATCATCGATAAGGAAGAAATACACTTCAAATAGGCTCGTCAATCTTCAACCTTTGACAAATGAAACTTCTTCTTGCCAACACACGGTCCACCTCAAGATGTTAGATACAAACAAGCGTAACATAACTCAACACAATCAACAAACAAGTTAGAACCTAGCAAACAACAAGTACACTAAAGACTACCACCTTAGGTTCTTAAGTGTACCCATCTCTCATTCATTATTCATTGGTCAAGTTATTTACGGTTGGGGTGCACGAATGTGTGTCGGGAGCGTTATAGCTCTGATACCAACTGTGACACCCCGCGATTTCGCAGTAAAGTAAACACATATATTTGCAGCGGAAAAATGAGAGATTTTAAATACTTTAAAAGCAAAACCGCGAATGTCACTATATTATAAAACAAAAACTTAGTTTAATAAATAGTTTATACAAATTGCATCTTAAATAAATACAAGGGACACCGATCCCTTGATAAAACACAATTAATATAATAAACTAATATAAACTACACGCTAAGGGTGAATCCACGTAAGAATAACGCTAGCTAGCTCACTCGCCACAACCCCATGCAAACACCAACCTGCAACCTGTTCATTCATTAAAAACGAATGCCACAGTAAGTGGGGAGTAACTCAGGGTTCTCTCAGCCATGTCACATCAAAACGCACATAAATAAGCATATAATCATGTGTCATCATGCAAACATATATATCATGCCTGATGTGAGAATAGCATTATGATAATAACAATATACGATTAAAGGAAACCATCATCCATCATCATCATGCAATACAAAACTTGGGGAAGACTCCCCCTGACAACCATATAGAACACTAAGGGCTTGCATCTCACCATTAGTTACTTATACTTGAAAAGGTAGGGACTCAACATACAAACCATTTCAAGGCATTCAACGGTCACAAGTAATCAAACATACACTCTCACAGTTAATGACACGCACTAGCACCATGTACATATCAAGTATGATCAAAAAACGTCCACGGGATAAAAATTTCCCTAAACCATACACGATAAATATTTCGTATATGAAAGACTCATTTTCTCCCGGTTAGACAACGATAATAATACAGTCCTAGTCTAAACCTGGCCAGACTGTCGAAATAAACGTGTTCCGATTCGACATGCGATAAACATTTTGCATCCAAGACTCGATCAACACAAAGGACGTCGAGTACCCCAAATTCGGCTAAACCACACGAAAGAGGCAGAAAGAGCACAAGAATCATAGACAAGCAAGTACACTACATGCAATGACACCACCTCGCAAGGATACAACATTGGACGGCCAGGTTGATCAGCGCATTCCGTTCGCCTCCCAACAACGTCGTCATATCCCTACTAATAAATGCATTCAAGCATCAAGGATACACCCCCTCACTCCGACATTCCAGTCTAATGAGCATGAAAGTATAGCCGAGAAATGAAAGTTCAAAGCACTCAACGATTAATGTTCAAATTCATTACATAAGGTAAAACCGACTCAAAGAGGAGACATACTAAAAACAGTCACAAATCATGTGATATAAAAATGTGAGATATTATATATTCTAAACATGAATATTACATGTCATTATGTAAGTTCATAACATAAACAAACCATACAAACTATTACATGTAAAGACAAGTGGACAAGAAATGAGAAAAAGGACACAGGGTCCGAACCAGTCAGGTGGACCGGCTGCCGGCTACCCGCTACGACAACATTAAACAGCCATGACAACTTACAGGTACTCCCAGCCGCTGGTTGTGATCGGCGGTCGGCTACCCGGCTGGGGGTCACGGGCAAATCTGAAAAAGTGAAAAAAAGGGGGGGGGGGGGGGGGGGGGGGGGGGGGGAAGAAGAGGACTCCCAGCCGGTGGGATCGGCTGCCGGATGGCCGGCTGGGACACGAAGTCCATCAAAACAACAACCAAAACATAAAGGGGTGCGCCGTCGGTTGGGGGGACCGGCGGCTGGTCGAGCCGGCTGGGACTTAAGCTACACCAAAATCATCAAACTTGTCCAATTTCACTACAGGGGCTCCCAGCCGGTTGGGGTGACCGGTGGCCGGTGGGACGGTGGGCCGGCTGGGATAACACACTCGAAAACAACATTCAACAACAACCATTACTCCAAATCCTTTGATACCCATTTAATCCAAACAATATTTTATCATCAACAAACCACATTCAATGCATTCTAATCATAACCAATCATTGGATAAGATCAATTAAGGCAAACAAATGCACATTTATTACCCAACTCAAGTTCATGCATGATAAGTTGACAAAATTAACAACATAAATGTAACTTAGTATATGTTTAGGGAAAGATAAGCATATGAGATGAACATATGAATGAACAACTAACACATATCCATATGAAATTAAGGCAAATAATTCATCTTTCACTAAATAAAACTACAATTAACACTTAAAATACATATTGATATTGCGTAACTCATCACCGTTACCTCGATTAGCACTTCAAATCTTCGATTCCCAAGCTAACCATCAACCCATATGAACCCCTTGACCCAAAATCTTCAAAATACATCTTTTCCCGATAAAGAAAGCGACAAGAACCCAAAACTGAAATATGGTGAAAGACGGACTTAAAACAATGTTAAAAGTTTTAATGAGAGGATTCCAAAACATTAAACGGAATTGAATTACGTTAAGAAACGAAGAAATTATGCTCGTCTTAAGTTATTTTATGTTATGAAAATAAAGAGCAGGATGAGAGGAGAAGATTAATGTAAAAATCGTCGAGTTTCATTGAGAGACGGAGATATGGCATCCGTCTTAAGATTATAGAGTTATGGAGTTTTAATGGTGTTTTGTGTTGTGGAAGAAGAAGGAGGAGAAATGTGCTGAAAATCTAAGGAGGAAGGAGGAGGTTTGATGGGTTTGTTTTGAAAAGATGAATAATAGAAGGCCAAAATTTCATATTGGGTCAACTCACTTGGATTTTCGCGTAGAATCCGATTATGAACTATAACGGACTGAAATGCGACGGTTTCTACACAACTTAACTAAATACTATTTAACATTAATTTACAGCCACGAAATCATAAATTATCGACTTAAAATATTTTAACAAATAAAAGTAAAAAGACGAATTTATAAAATTCACGACATTAGTAAATTACTCGTTATTATAAAATTTGGGGTGTTACACTTGTCCTTAATTAAACCTAAAAATACATGAGGTCGTTTTGGGTTCACCTCTAGGCTTTAGGCTTTTATGGGCAAAAATAAAAACCTAAGTGTTTTAAAAAAGCGGGTTAGATCGGCTAAGACAATATTATCACCTCTAACGATTTGGAACGTTTAAACTAATGACAGTATTAAACTTAACGATAACTTTTGAAATAGAGATTATAGATAACTGCTGGAAAAAAAATAGAATTTGATAAACTGAAAAATGTATAAATATCATTCTTTTTTTTGGTAGAATGTAAGTATTTTAAATCAAGTGTCACAATTTTACAAAATCAATTACAATAAATGGCCAAATGGAGGTAGAACTACGACACTTAGTTCTCTAAGACATGTTGAATCCAATCCTTATCGTTATTACACATTACACTAGTATTACTCCCTCGAACTCGAGCAGTGATGACTTTTATAATATGGTCCACCAGCAGCCCATGCATCTTCACACAAAGACTCAATCTCGCATGGTTTCTAGTGGTTCAAATCATGTATTACATACACACATGACAAGCACACATGATCTTCCTTTAAAGTAGGTTTCTTCTCCTTCCATTCCTGAACTAGTCCACCATGTCATCGGGCCTGAATTGCATCTGCAATTTCAGTTGAAGCATTGACATACACATCCTACTGAACTGACAATTGTAGAATAGATGCTCATGATTCTCAATACAGTTCCCACAATTATAGCAATCTTCATCATCCCCAAAACCCATAACTTTCATTCTATCATTAATAGGCAAACGCCTATGTTGAAGGAGCCAAAAAATAAATGAATGTCAAGGCAGACACAGCCTATTCCAAGTAACATGGAACAAACCTACTCTCTGTTGCACAAGAATTAGCCACTAATATCCCTTCTGTAGTGTGTAAACATCATTGGAATTGTCCCATTTATCATCAGTATACCCATCTTTAAAAGTAACCATACATTAGCATATTTTCCTCCATGACCAGCTACAATCAGTTGGAGGAGTATAAATATCATTCTTGCTTAATGTTGGATTAAAACTATTAAAACTTCTTAATATTATTAATATATGGTCAAATAAACTATTTTGAATATTTTACAAAAAACTTAGTTCTTTGAATGTCAATTTATATTTATACGTCAAGATAAAGAATATCTCATTCTATTTTAACATTAAAAATATATAATTTAGAAGATAAAATATAACATGAATAAACGTAAATCTGTTAAAACATATAAGCCAACGTAACACACTATATATAATAATATCAAGTACACCTTTGAATTAATAAAGTAACTTAGCTTGCATATATGTTACATTGAATATAGTTACGTAACCAAAAAACTAATGAAGATAATATAAAAACATTTGATTGTAAAAAAAACTCATCGTTATAAATAATGAACATAAATTACCTTTAAATATATATTAACAATAATTTATATTTATTATATGTAGAAAAAACATAAAACGCAAACTACATATTTAAATTAGCACGATAAGATCATCTGTTTTCCAACAACTAGCCTTACACTAGTTTTATATTTCTACATTTTTGGGGCGATAGAGAATATTAACAATAAATAGGAATAGTTAAATAAACTTTCATCATGGAGTCAACACTAATAACTTTTACACTTCTCCTAATTTCATTATTTATCATGGCAGAATATAGTTTTAGTCAAAACTTGTGGTGATGTCATATCTAAATATATATATTTCAAAGGAAAATTGTTTCAAAAGAATGTTGTAGCGCTTTGTTAAACGTTGGGGAGGATTGCCACGATCTTCTAATAGAAGTGACAATAGTATACTTGCATCTTCAGAAGAAACAAGCACGAGCAGCTTGAAGTAAAAATGATCAAGTGTGGCAACTTTGCAAGACATTTCGACATGTTTGTTATAAGAATTAGCTTTTTATAATTGTAATTTAAAACACATATTGAATAATACGTATACTTTTTAACATATTTGCGCAATCGAAATAATGTGGTTAGTGAAATTATTACTCGTTAGTACTAAATTGAATTTTTCCACATAACAATTTTTATGTTATACCCTCTTCTCGTCGAATCGTATTAAGGACATCTATTTTCGTTACATTTTCTTACTTCCGATCCATGCACCTTAATCTTACTTCCTAACATCTGCTTTTTGAATGTTTTAGTTTCCATTAGCTGTAACACCCGGAAATGTACCCTA
>JAIUZE010018170.1:0-40842 GCA_022085475.1 Heliosperma pusillum
AGGAATGAAACTGTTCCAAATGGACGTTAAGACTGCATTTCTTAACGGTTCTTTGGAAGAAGAGGTTTTCGTTGAACAACCTCCTGGATTTTTGAATAGCAAGTTTCAAAACCATGTTTTTAAACTCGATAAAGCTTTATATGGTTTGAAACAAGCGCCTAGGGCCTGGTACGACAGATTGTCAAAATTTTTATTACAAAACAATTTTAAAAGAGGATCTGTCGACAAAACCCTATTTCTAAAATCCGAAGGTTCTGATTTACTTGTTGCTCAAATTTATGTAGACGATATTATTTTTGGTTCTACTAACAATAAATTGTGCAAGTATTTTTCAGATCTTATGACCTCAGAATTTGAAATGAGCATGATGGGAGAATTGAAATTCTTCCTAGGATTGCAGATTCAACAAACCAAAGAAGTCATAAAGATTCACCAACAAAAATATGTCAAGGAGCTAATCAGAAAATTTGGTATGGAGAACGCTCATCCAATGGACACACCTATGGTAACTGACAAAAAGTTGACCTTAGACGAAACTGGTAAGTCCGTAGATGAGACTACATATCGAGGTATGATTGGTTCTTTATTATATTTGACTGCAAGTAGGCCTGACATTATGTTCAGCGTATGTGTCTGTGCTAGATTTCAATCATGTCCTAAGGAATCACATATGATTGCAGTTAAACGTATCTTGAGATATTTAATTGGTACATCTAATTTATATTTATGGTATCCACTTGAGTGCAATTTCGATCTAGTAGAATATTCAGACGCAGATTATGCGGGATGTTCGTTAGATAGAAAAAGTACCTCTGGATTTGCTACGTTTGTTGGACCTTGCATAATCACTTGGGGCTCAAAGAAGCAAAATTCGGTTGCCTTATCTACTGCAGAAGCCGAATATATCGCTGCAGGACTGGTATGTTCTCAACTACTTTGGTTAAAGCAACAACTATGTGATTATGGTGTTAATGTTGGTTGTATGCCTGTCGTCTGTGATAATACGAGTGCTATTGTTATTTCTAAGAACCCAGCTCAGCATTCTCGTACTAAGCATATAGATATTAGACACCATTTTTTGCGTGACCATGTAGAAAAGGGCAACATTAAACTCGAATTTTGTAGTACTGATGTTCAATGGGCTGACATTTTAACAAAGGCGTTAGCGAGAAGACGTTTTGAGATTTTGCGGTTGGAAATTGGTTTAATCGGTAGCAATTAAATTCATCTTATTTATTTTGTGAACCTGCGTGACTGTCTAGATTAAGACGAGATTATATGACTGTGTCCGCATATTTCATTGCTAGTATATTTGTGTTTAATATAATATATTTTACGTGAGTATCTTGCATATTTAGTGTTTTATGGAAATTGAATTATGAACCACTTATTTGCCAAAAACTTATCTTATTCACTTTCCTAATCAAACCAAAATTCTACCCATGCAACTCTTTTTGGCCGAAATTATCAAATAAATTTTACCTTTCCATATCTTTTTATTTACCAAATTCTATCCTTACCATATCCCAACAAAAATAACCACCTGTAGAGTCTATTGATCGAATACGAAAGAGGGGGGGGGGGGGGGAATTGAGTATTAAAAACTAGCCCCACTTTTTCGATTTATATGATATGTAATTAATTATTTGATCTTATGAATTAAAATCAACTAATTAATTTATCAAAGTAAGCGCGAATAACGAAATAACGAAAAGTAAAGAGATATGAGAGAGGCACACGATTTTTGAAGTGGTTCAGTTTCACACGTTGAAACCTACGTCCACTATTCTTGATTAATAATTCTTAGTACCTTTCTACGGATTACAAAAATTACCAACCACTCGTATCAATCAAACACACTATCGATTAGAAACTCAAGGTGAGTATTCGCTACAATTATCTATACTATTTACGCTAATAAGAAAGTACAATATAACTCACCACAGATTCCGTTACAAGAATTGTAAGCTATAATGATGTTACTATTATCCAATAACGTATTTCATTCAAGCGATTGATAATAATTGATGCACGACTCTTTTAAAAACAAACTCTAAAAATAATAAATATTTGCTCAAAGGTTTGCTTTAAAACGATTTTGGAAAATCAATACAAATAATAGATGTGCCGTGTGAATTCGTGTGTATGTCGTACCAATTGCAATTTGTATGTGAATGAGTATTTATAGTAGAAGAATCATAGTAGATCTAAAACCCTAGTATAATATTTAATAAAGATATTTATCTTACCATAAAATAATATTTGCTTATCTTTTAGAAATATCTTTATCTCAAAATATTATTTGGTTTATCTTATGGAAATATATTTATCTTAATATCACAAAATATTGTTGTAAAGATATAGTAGAATCCTAGATTAGGTAAACTAAGGAAACAACCTATGGAGGCCGGATTCCTATAGCTCACGAAACCCTAGGAGCACGAATCCCTAGGTGGCACAAACTAGGTTTCACGAAACCCTAGATGGCTCAACCACTAGGTGGGCTAATTAGGTTAACAACAAATTGAGATAGAAGATATTAGAAACCCTAGGTAGCATGACAACCCATAAGTTGTATTACTAACCAATAGAATCTCATAAATATATTCTCTATTAAAATAATTGATAAATATAAAAATACTCTTTCTCTTTTGAAAACATTTCAAAACATTTTATTTCCAAAATCATGCATCAATATTTTATCATCCAAAGTCATAGACTAAAGCTATAACTTTTGAACATAAAATCTCTCGAATGGAATAGTTACCGAATGACGACCTATACTATCTAATCTTCACAAAGATCTTCAGTATACGGATCATCTCTTCATCTTGATCACAAAGACCCTCCATCTCGAGTCTTGTGTAGATTTATGTAGATCTTGTTTGAAGCGATTTTCCTTAAAGTTATGCCTGGGTAGCTATAACTTCCATGTTCACTTCCAAAGTTATTCCTGAAGTTGTTATAACTTTGTCTCACAAACTTTATCAAAGTTATGCCTAACTTTGATCTTTCTTCTCATAATTGTTGCTAGCTATAATAAGACTAAAGCACACAATTACACGCATATGATATATCGAGTAAAACATATAATTACGTAAGCACATGTCATTATCAAAACTATCAAATTGGTCCAACACCACCCAAGATTCTTTTCCTACCAAAATTCAAATTGAAAAAAAAAAAAAAAAAAAGGGGAAAGACATCAAGTGTGACGGCACACCCATGTGCCCAAGTACAAAAGTAAAAACCTACTCTTACACAATCATAATTACTCTTACACCTATTACTTTTACCACATTAATTCTCAACCAATTTTTTACCACTTTCTCTCCTTCCTCACGGTTCCACTACAAACATCACACAAACCTTCAAACCTTCAACCTTCAACAATGGCTTCCACTAGATCAAAACTTGCCAAAAACCCAAATCCTAAAACCCCCAAGCCATGCATGCCTAAAAATACCTCTTCTCCTCCCACACAACAATCACCCAACCCAAACCAAACCGAGTCGGGTGCGGGTCTTGAGGGTACTAAGAGAAGACGGTTAAACAAAGGGAAAGGAAGACTCCAAGAAGAAGCCACAAACGAAACCACTGACACGGTTTCCAAGGAAATCACACGGGTCACCCTCCGTGATTTTTCGCCTCAAGAAACATCTTCGGGAATTGATAAACTCCGTCTTACAAAAGACGAAAGAAAACTTGTGAACCGGGTTGCTCAATATGGAATACACGGTGGTCGGTATTATCCTAAGGCTTGGTGTGACAAGTATAGGGCTTTGTGATTCTTTTCTGATTTTCTAAAATTCCAAGAATGGGAAACGGTGGCTCAGTTTTCGGGTCCGGTGTATCCGATTGAGGTAATTCAGTTCTTTTCTTCTGTTTCTTTAGACAATGGAGTGTTGCATGCCGTCATAAATGGCCGTTCAGTTTCGTTTTCCGTGACGGACTTTTGTACTCTGTTTTCGGTTCCTGATGATGGAATCAAAATCAATCCGAGTACGTCATGGGAGGAACTGACGGACATGGCTAAGCTGGAGGTTAAGCAATATTTTGATGTTGGGGCGACGGTGTCGAGTTGCGTGTTGGCTGGTAGTGTTTCTCCGAAACTGAAATTTCTGTTAAACTTTTTATGGAATAATGTGATTCCGCGACGGGGCGGACGTGATAAAATTGCATGCTATGAGATGTTAGTCGTTAAGCATTGGTTGGAAGGAAATCGGGTTAATTTACCTTCTCTTGTTTTTAATCGTATTTCACAAACTGCTTTCTCGGTGACCGAAGAGAAATTTTATTCTACTCTTGACTTGCCGTATGGCATGTGGTTGTCACGGCTCTTTGAGTCGAAGGGAGTTGTTAATATGCACAATTATGGGGTCGCCGTAAAAGATGAAATGTGTGATACGTTCTTGAAATTTATGAAGCTTGATGCTAATGGTCCGGAGTTATTATTTTTGGTCAAAGGCGGTTCGGTTGGATTGTCTTCGGGTGGGGCTGATTTTTCTGTGATTGATTGAATCCAAATTAGATATGTTCATTGGTAGTATTATGGAGCGCTTGGATGCGCAGGATAAGAAAATTGAGACGGTTTTGGACACGGTTGTTCAAGCCGTGGCCGTGGGTTCCTTGAGCTCAACCCGTGACCAAGGTGGGTTGGGTGTGAGTCGTGAGATGAGGACATGGATGGATGGTGTGGATGATCGCCTTGCTAAGTTGGAACGAAATATTATCGATTGTAAGCAAGAGGCGTATAGACAAAGGGATAGGATGACATTCTTGGTGAGCCAAGGCGGGTCGTTGGTTAAGAGCGGGACAGAGATGCGTGAGGGAATGCGTACTATATACGATGCGACGGAGGCTCTTTCGCTGAAAGTCCGGAACTTTGATGTTTGCCTCACCGCTCAAGCTTCTCATGTGTCTAATTGCCTTGACCGTCTTTCCACTCTTGAGTACCGCACTAGGCCCGGTTATGTCGATCCTAACAAAATCCGTCAACCCAAAATGCCTTGATTTTTCTATCCTTGGTTGTTTTATCTCTTAAACTACTAATCCTATTCGGCCCATTTGGCTTATTTTGACATTGTCTATTCGGCCCAATGACAACTAAACAATATATTTTGTGGTTTGTAGTTTTACTCAACATTTGCACTTTATTTTGCTTGATATATATCGTCTTATATTGCGTATTTTGCATATCTATTTCTTGCCTTGACATGTGTTATTCTAGTCGTTTTATGTCTTTGTTCTTGTCTTTTCAATGATGCCAAGAGGGGGAAGAAATGATATGATTTGAGTCTTTGCTTAAGCTTGCTCCTTGTCAAGACTCGTTATCTCTTAAATTCTCTCAAGCTATAACTTTGGCTAAGTTGTTTTGTTCCTGCGATCAAAGTTGCTATAACTTTGGAGTGTTTTGTTGAGGGGGAACTATTACTTAGTCACATTGTTAAGAGGAAATCATATGAGACTTGTCATCATCAAAAAGGGGGAATTTGTTGGACCAATTTGATAGTTTTGATAATGACATGTGTTTACGTAATAATCTGTTTTACTCGATATATCATATGCGTGTAATTGTGTGCTTTAGTCTTATTATAGCTAGCAACAATTATGAGAAGAAAGATCAAAGTTAGGCATAACTTTGATAAAGTCTGTGAGACAAAGTTATAACAACTTCAAGAATAACTTTGGAAGTGAACATGAAAGTTATAGCTACCCAGGCATAACTTTAAAGAAAATCGCTTCAAACAAGATCTACATAAAACTACACAAGACTCGAGATGGAGGGTCTTTGTGATCAAGATGAAGAGATGATCCGTATACTGAAGATCTTTGTGAAGATTAGATAGTATAGGTCGTCATTCGGTAACTATTCCATTCGAGAGATTTTATGGTCAAAAGTTATAGCTTTAGTCTATGATTTTGAATGATAAAATATTGATGCATGATTTTGGAAATAAAATGTTTTGAAATGTTTTCAAAAGTGAAAGAGTTTTATTTTTATATTTATCAATTATTTTAATAGAGAATATATTTATGAGATTCTATTGGTTAGTAATACAATTTATGTGTTGTCATGCTACCTAGGGTTTCTAATATATTCTATCTTAATTTGTTGTTAACCTAATTAGCCCACCTAGTGTTTGAGCCATCTAGGGTTTCGTGAAACCTAGTTTGTGCCACCTAGGGATTCGTGCTCCTAGGGTTTCGTGAGCTAGGATTCGGCCTCCATAGGTTGTTTCCTTAGTTTACCTAATCTAGGATTCTACTATATCTTTACAACAATATTTTGAGATATAAAGATAAATATATTTCTATAAGATAAACCAAATAATATTTTGAGATAAAAATATTTCTAAAAGATAAGCAAATATTATTTTATGATAAGATAAGTATCTTTATTAAATATTATACTAGGGTTTTAGATCTACTATGATTCTACTACTATAAATACTCATTCACATACAATTTGGAAAACACACGAAATACACTATATTCACACGGCACCAATTTTTACTAGTGTTTGATTTTCCAAAATCGTTTTAAAGCAACCCTTGAGCAAATCTTATTATTTTAGAGTTTGGTTTGTTAAAAAGAGTCGTGCATCAATTATTTATCAATCGCTTGAGTGAAATACGTTATTGGTAATAGTACATTCATTATTAAGCTTACAATTCTTTAACGGGAATCGTGTGAGTTATATTGTAATTTCTTTCTTATTAGCGTAAGATAGTATAGACTATTTAGCGATACTCACCTTGAGTTATCATCATAGTGTTGATTATACGAGTGGGTTGGTAATTTTTGTAATCCGTAGAAAGGTACTAAAAATTATTAATCGAGAATAGTGGACGTAGGTTTCAACGTGTGAAACTGAACCACTTCAAAAATCGTGTGCCTCTCTCTTATCTCGTTACTTTGCGTTATTTCGTTACTCGCGCTTACTTTGATTAATTAAATAGTTGGTTTTAATTCATAAGATCAAATAATTAATTACATACATATAACTCGAAAAAGTGGGGCTAGTTTTTAATACTCCATTCACCCCCCCCCCCCCTCTTTCGTATTCGATCAATAGACTCTACAGTATACTTTGTATAATAATCAGTTGATTAACGTTTATCACTAACGGTTGGCTTGCTAGATAAGTTTGACGTTATTGTCATACAGATGGCGGTGATCAACTGGTCCCTAAAAGTCACACCTAAAGGATGTGTTTGAGAGATGTGATTATTTGAGAAAATAATCATATTGATGCCCTATTATATGACTAAAAGGTTAGTCAGTGTATTTGACTAAAAGGTTAGTCAATGTGATGATGAGACTATTATTTAATAATGATTAAATAAAGTTAGCTGAGACGAATTAACTGTAATTCGTAAAATTGAATATAAAAGGTTATATTTAATTATAGTATATAATGTAAGCTAATTAAACGTAAACCGTTATAATTAATTGGCATTATAAATATACGGATATTTATAATTAATGATGTATTATAATGTCGGTCCATGTAAAACGACGATTATAATATATTACATTATATTGGAAGCTAAAATGACCAAAAACAAAGTGTCCAGATACACTCTGTTTCTCGGTCAATGGGTAGTTATTTTGAGGAGACAAAATCTCCTCATAAAAACCTACTATGAGCCGTGAGAAGGTGCAAGAGGGCAGAGGTATTGAGTTTATAATTCTAACCCTAATTCATTCTCACTGGGAGCCTCCATCTCATTAGACACACAACACAAGAAAGAAAGTTAACAGTAACTTTTCACAAAAACACAAAACCTCCTTCTCAACAGTGAGATCGTGTAAGAGGTTCTCTTTCTAGCAAAAGAAAAGGGCATTTCTCGGACCATCTTGGGTGCAACGATTAGGAGGATATCTACCTTGATATCTCTGTTCTTTACGCCTATTGCTAGGACCGGAGGTTGATTTCTAAATCTCTATTCTTTTCTTTGTTTTCGTTTATGACTCGATAATCAAATTATTACTTTTCGTTATAATCCTATAATAATTGTATTGTGGTAATACCGATTTCCCACAAGTGGTATCAGAGCATAGGCCACGAAATTGTTTTAATTTGATTTCATAAACCGAAACTGTTTTTTCTCCGCTGTGTGTTTTGTCTCGATCGAGGACTTGAGTGTCTCGATCGAGAAGTTTTTGAGAGTTTGTGTCTCGATCGAGTTCTTGAATGTCTCGATCGAGAAGTTTTGTTTTCTCAAATGTTTAGGTCGATCGAGTAGCTTGATTCGCTCGATCGAGGACTTTAGTGTCTCGATCGAGTGATGTTTATACTCGATCGAGGTCCCTGTTTGTCGACTAGGAAGAATTAGTCGATCGAGTAAACAGTATACTCGATCGACACGTTTTCTTTTCGAACGAGAAACTTAATGGTTTAATTTCTTCTCGATCGAGCAACTTAAAGAATCGTATTTCCTTTCGTATTCGTTTTCATTTAGATTTATTTTGCTATTTTGAATCTGTTAAAATAACATACAATAGATTTGTAGATGTTTTAATTTAATAAAGATTAGATTAAAATGGAAATGGAAATGATGTTGAATGAGTTTATCATTTGAAAGGATATAAATTTTTCCCTATTTTGTCGATAAGGACCATCTTGCCGAAAAAAAATTCAGCCGAAAAATTTTTTTTTACTGTTTTTTTTTTCTGCTGTATACAAAGTTTTTTTTTTTGGGCCTTTAATTGTACATCATTCGGATTGTGTATAATTAATGTGAAACGGTTCACATATGCTAAATATCTTACATTTTAAAGCAGTTTGAAATGTTTTAGGATGGTTCATTTTATCAGTAAAATGAATCGAGATTGTAATTAATGTGGTAATTACAGAATCACTACATAATTATAATCTATGTTAAAAGGGTGGTTTTGGATAATAAAACATCGTAATAAATGTATTATGTATTGCATGTTTTATTTTAGTTGGTGCTTTTATAAGTTGTTTTGGATTGTTTGAATGAATTTTTAACGTATTTTTACAATCAGTTGTAACTTAGTGTGGCCTTAGTAGATTGTGTTACCGTAATGATGGTAACATAGTCTTGGATGTATTTTGAGATCTCGAATCTCCATTATTTTTAGTTTTGGGTTTTGAAATTAGTATGTAATAAATAGGATCAATGTAATTTTATTTGTTGTAATTTCAAAGAAGACTAAAGATGGAGATTGGAGCTCACTCCCGCTACATGGACCAAGAAGGGTGATCAAGTCAAGCTTCGAGGGTCCAATCAGTTGGATTCCAAGTTGTATTTTATTCTTTTTGGTAGGATAGGCCACACTAGGACATGTTTTTCTTTTTACGTTTTTCATTCTCGTTTACTTTCCATCACATGATAGATAATTGCATCATATTCCGCCTAAACCAAACCACCTAATAAAAATGCATGAAAATGATTCATATAGTTTGAATATTTTAATCATGGACATACAAATGTCACTCGCTTTTAGGGCCATCACCTTAGTTAAATCATTCTCGAGTTGCTAGACATTCGTTCACTTAAAATGAATTAAATTTAAGATGATGGGACCTTCCCCTATAAAATAAAATTGAGACTAGTCTTTATAGGGAAAACTACTATGAACCCCTCTTCGTCGGAAGTCATAATATGACCCCTTCTACGTTGGGTAAGTAGTGAGTGTTGACCTATTTTATCTCAACATTATAGTACGAGTAATATCTCGTGATTATGATGGACTAAAAGATAGAATTTACAGAAATTTATCGACCAGGAATTCTAAAAGTAGAATTAGCCAAGAGGTTGGCTTATCAATTTACAGAAATTGAGTCTTGGGATCATTTATATAATTCTTGAGGAGGTCAATTGTATAAATGCACGAGTATCGCATTAAACAGTTTTTCATTAGACTCAAAATTAAAACGATGAATACTTATATATTATTTTCTTTTCACAGTTTTGAATTCGTTATATACAGATATAACTGCTAAATAACAAAATGGCTGGCCATACTGATGACCCAATGCCAAGTGCCACGCTCGGACGTGAGTCCTGGCTTAAGATGTTCATGGACACTATGAATCAGTCAACTCGACTGAAGAATAACGGGTCCAACTTTGCGGACTGGGAGGCGTCATTACGGAATGCTGCCATTGCTGACGGTAAGCTCAAGTACTTGACTGAGCCACTACCGCCAAACCCAGGCCCCAATGCAGGAGCTAATGAATCACTTGCTTATAGTGATTTCGTAATGGAGGCGGGTGCGATAAAGAACGTACTCATCTTTTCAATGGAATCAAATTTGCAAAGGCGATTCATTGCCCAAGGTGCAAACAAGATTTTCACCACGCTCTTAAACGAGTTCTCGAAAGCTCCGAGGATCGTTAGCTATGAGCATACCTGTCGCTTCTTTGAGGCGAAACTCCAGAAGGGCCAAGCAGTTAGCCCACACATTCTTGACATGATTGAGAATGTCGAGAAACTGGAGGCACTTGGTTGCAAAATCGATGAGAAGATCGTCATAGACCGCGTTCTTCATTCACTTCATGATGGTTTTGCCCTTTTCAGGGCAAATTACTATATTAATGATATGAAGAAGAGTCTTCATCAGCTCCACTAACTCCTTGTACAGACAGAGAGTGATCTGAAATTGAGTGGGAGTCTGAAACAGGACGTTCTCATGATTGGCAAACAAAGGCAAAGGTATGGGCAAGGCTAAGGCAAACCTAGCTGTAGGGAAGCCGAAATTCAAAAAAGCCAGGGCAAGGCAAGAGTGGGCCTGGTGAGTCTAGCGGTAGCTCACAAAGCAAGACAAAGAGCGATGAAGGTAACGTGGAGTGCCACCATTGCCACAAGCTTGGGCATTGGAGGAGGAACTGCCTCGTGTACCGAGAGGACATTAAAGCAGGCCGCATCTCTCCTGTTGGTATGTCTTCTTCTTTTATTCATATGATTGAGATCAACCATGCAAGTTTCGGAACTTGGGTACTAGATACTGGTTGTGGTTCTCATCTGTGAAATCATTTGCAGGGCCGAAGAAACATCACAACTCTCGCAAGGGGTGATGTGGACCTGCGAGTGGGGAATGGAGCAAGAGTAGTTGCCGTTTCAGTGGGAACATATGGAGTCCTAAATGTTTCGGAACATTAGGTGCCAGGTTGTGGATAGGACATCCATAGTGTTCCTAGAGTCGATTCTTTTGACTATCGACTGTCTCTTGAGATAAAGGCAGTTTTTGGGTGACTTTGGTTTCTTTCTCACGGTCGACCGTTTGTATTGTGGTAATACCGATTTCCCACAAGATCATCAGGGAAAACGTCCCTGTACTCTTGCATTAATTTTTCTAACCGCACATCATCTTGCCTACAATCTTCCCCCACTCGCTGCTCATTAGCCATGAGCAACCATACGCGCTCACCGTTATCAATGGCTCGCTCCACCTCACGCTCACTAGCAAAATAAGTTAAGGCAGGCTTCTTACCCCGACTATTACTCATGGACCGAATATCTTGAGGTGACATAAGCTTCAATACTATTTTATTCCCTTTGTCACGTAGCCCATACTCATTACTTCTCCCGCGATGAATAACGTCCCTGTCAAATTGCCATGGATGCCTTAGCAACACATGACAAGCGTCCATTGGTATGACATCGCATAATACCTCGTCACTGTATGACCCCATGGTTAGTCCGACGCGCGCTTGTTCTGACACTTTGATTTTATTGTCGTCGTCCAACCAGTGCAAAGCGTAGGGTCCTGGGTGGGGCATGGTGACCAGCCCTAATTTTGAGACCATCTCGCTTGAAGCGACGTTGGTGCAACTCCCCCGTCAATAATCACGTTGCACCACTTGTCTCGAACCTGGCACTTAGTGTGAAATAGTTGGTCCCGTTGCTCTGTTTCATTCGGTCCTGATTGGGTTTGCAAGGCCCGAACAACCAAGGCCGTTTCATAGATAGGAGCATCGTATGCCTCCTCCTCTTCCTCAGGGTTACCCTCATCAAGACTAAATATACCATCCAGGCTCTCCCTCTCCTCTTCGTCTACCAGCTCCTCTAGTAGAGCCATAGCTTCCCTCAACGTCACTACCCTTTTATTAAGGCACGCATTCTGATAGTGCCCGAATCCCTGGCATTTGAAGCACCTAACCTTGGAGAGGCTAGTTGCTTTATTTGGATTAGAAGGTTTAGACGTGTTTGATGTACTTCCAAAATCAGCATTATTGGTCGTGGTTAATTTTGTAGTAGACTCGGGTTTAGACCAATTTTTTGATTTGTTAAATTTTGTATTTGTCCCTCCCCCAGGTTTAGCCCTGCCTTGGGATTCGAGCCTCAAACAAAGACCATAAAGTGTGTCGAAATCGGAATAGGGATATAATTCGACAATACTGGAAATATTAGAATTTAATCCCCGTAAAAACCTCGCCATTCTCTGTTCTTCTATTTCCTCCAATTCACCCATCAATGATAAATTTTCAAACTCCTCAATGTATTCACCCACGCTCAACTTCCCTTGTCTAAACTCGGCAATTTTACGATAAGTCGTCAACCGATGAGTCATTGGGACGTACCTTTTTCGAAGTTTGTGTTTTAAGGATTCCCATGATGTAATCTTCTCTTTTCCAGCGCGAATCCGTTTGGTCTTCAACCCCTCAAACTATAACGAGGCGCCCTTGCTCAATCTCAAGATCGCGTACTTACACCTCTTGTCATCGTTCAAGTCCTTGAAGTCGAACATACGATCGATTTTCCTCTCCCATTCCAAATAGTCCTCTGGATTAGGTCCCCCTGTAAACTCCGGGAGTTATGTGATTTTGAACTCGTCTTGCTTTGGTCTATAACGGCTGCCAGTGGGTTGATTTCGAAGCATTTCGCGAACTTGAGCGAATAATGTCTCATCATCAAAGTCGGCCATGAGGTTGGATTCTGTAAGTTTTATTTCTGTTTTTGTTTTTGTTTTGTTTTGTAGGACCGTCTTGATAAATGGAAATCAAGAGCCGAGGCTCTGATACCACTAATGATACGAGTGAAAGTAGCGGAAGCGATATTTGGTAAATTAGACATGTAATTTACCAATAGAGAACGAACCCAAGACCTATTGAGTACGATCGAGTCATTATTCAAATACACGTTTGAATAAAAACAAAGTTTTGCTAAACATGCAGTGTTGAGATTTTTGTTATTATCACTGAATGAATTATTCACCATACAAAGAGGCCTTATATAGCCCTCCAACCATTAACTCACAATAAAGCTTAATAAAAACAAAGAAACAAACAGACTAACAAACAACCTAAGACGAAAGGCCAAAGGACACCATTACACTCCTTTATTCCATTATTAAACTCAACCATTCCGTAACTATCGAGCTTTAATCCTCACGCACAAGAGACCAAACAGACCCCACGAGCCACGGTTCCACCCAGCCAACTGCCCTGCCCAACCACCAATTGAGCTTGCTCCACACGCGCATCAACTACATCTGCTAAGAGTCTTTGGTCTGATATTCTAGAGCGTTCTGGGCAGTTGAACATTTTGGAATTGTATGAATTAAAGATAAAATTAAGTAACATTGTTCAAGATAATCTTTCCTTGTTGGATTAATATGGCAAATCAAGAGTCTTTGGGAGAATATTGACCAAATGGACCCTATCCCTCAATGTTCTTGTGGAGCAATGTCTAAATGTAGCTGTCAAATGCTTAAGAGACTGGTTGACAGAGAGACACAAGCAAAACTTATACAGTTGCTTATGGGTCTTAGTTCTGGGTTTGAGCAAGTACAAAAGAATCTTCTATCCATGGATCCTTTGCCTCCTATCAACAAGGCATTGGGCATGTTGCAGAAAGTTGAGCGTCAGAAGTTGATAAATGATGTGGCTTCTGATGCTGTTATTGAGTCTGTTGCTTATGTTACAAAGAAAAGAACATCACACCATGTTTCTAAAGATGAGAACTATCAGTATAGGCCTAAAGATGATACACCAGTCTCTGCTGAAACAAAGTTTTGTGAGCATTGCACTAGATTTGGGCATGAGATTTCTGAATGTTTTAGGCTTAAAACCTGTACCTTTTGTAATATTAATTAAGGGTCACGTTCAAGAAAGATGTTATAAGTATAAGGCAATGCTTGCAAACAAGGGAAAATTCAAGAAAATGGTCTACTTCTAATACATATAACAGGAATGCAAATAATGCTGAATTGCTGGTTCCTCATCAAGATTCTCAGTATGAGGATATCACTCCTTTCTATCAATCTCACAATTCTCAGTATTATTCTCAGAATCTTGAAAACACAGGGTTGAATACAGGGAATTCTGCCTCCACTAATGCTCATGTGACTACTGATTTTGTGCAAGACATTGTTAATACTGTCATGGGGAAAGTGTTGCAAGCGTTAACAGATAAATATGAACCTTCCAGTTCAAATCTTCATTCTTCAGTTAATTTTGCTGTTATGATTCCTGATTCTCAAGCATTTGCTGTTAATAATCATGCTAGTATTTTCTGATTGGATAATTGATATAGGTGCTTCAGATCATATTACATCTAGTGTTGGCCTGTTGTTTGATGTTACTCCTTTAGCTAAGCCTGTTTATGTTGGGTTGCCAGATGGTCAATTAAGGTTGTACATTATTCAGGGCATGCTAGGTTGAATAAGAGGATAGTATTACATAATGTTTTGTTAATTCCTGATTTCAAGCAAAACTTATTGTCTGGTTTTTTTTTTACAAACGTAAACCGTTATAAATGAAATAAAGTAAACTACTACATCGAGTCTTATTAAATTACAAACAAAGGGGGGTTAGATACCCCTGAACTAAACACTATAACCGAGGAAAAGCTAGCCGAAGTCGTATGTGAAGAGAAAATACGACTTTTCTTAAGAGGTGGATGAAAGTGGGCGTCAAATTCAATCGACTGAACCTCCTTTCTTTTGTACCTCGTAACCTTGATGGTAGAGTGGGCAAACCTGCATAATGAAGTAGAAACGTTGACGGAAACTAGGGATCGTTTTTTCGAAGTAGTAAAAACGCGACCCCTTCGACCCTTCACATGGGGATGATCCACTTTGCGTCTTCTGCTGAAAGACAATTGATTCCTGACCGCTGCAAACTGAAACTTGAAATATGAAACTCTACTAACATGAGAAGTACCATGAGGAGAAACAGAAGAGATTTGCATCTTCTTTTCAGCTTGGATAAAGACATTCTTCTCAACCTGTGTGGCGTTCTCATCCTCAGTGACATCAATGATAGTGTTGAAATTCTCAAACAAAGATGAAGAAGTGGGAACTTCTGCTGTCCCTGAAATCTCTTCCAGGGGATTTCCCGTCTGGATGGTTTTTGAGGTGAGGGCTCGGACCCTCAATAATGACATGGATCTATGGTGGAAGAACTCTAAATTTTTCCCATTCATTAATCTATCATAGTCTTCAGAAGAAAGCCTTAGTTCTTTATCAGGCTTTTTGTTGTTGGCAAAAATCAGTTTGGATGATTTTGAATTGTCTGAGCAGAAGGTCGGATTCACGACCTCACGAGGCGCTAGAATACTTTCGAATTCCATAGGCACCGTAGATAAACTAACAAGGACACAATCATCAGACGAGACTGAAGATATTAACGGCTTCTTTCCTCTTCTTTCGATATCAAGGGGATCGAATTGAGGAGATTCTCTTTTTCCATTAGAGTTGATAGCCAAACGGTCAATCACATCTTATAGCTCTCGGGAAATATATTTGTTATGAGGGGTATATTTGATGGCACATTCAAAATCAGCAACCGCCTTCGGAAGGAGATTTAAATGCTTAAAAGCAAGGCCCCTTCGATTGAGAGCTTTCGTGTTTGAAGGATCAACAAACAAAATCAGAGTGCAATAGCAACAAACTTGCTCATAATCGGGCACCTTAAGATCACAAGCTGCCAAATTCAGATAAAGAGAGAGGGCAAGAGACGTTGCAGAAGGTCTATCATACTTGGAAGGGGTACCCATAAGTAAGAGGAATTTGAGAGCAATTTTGTAATGAAAATAAGCCAGAGGCACATTTCCCATTTTAAAAAACACATTCCCTTTATCCTTCAGGATGCCGACACTACTAAAAGATGGCACACCACATTCTAGGATGGCCATTTCGAGAAGATCATCCATATCGGGACAATCATCCCCGGAAAACATGTCCCTAAGACTAGCTAAAATTAATTGATATGCCATAGCGAAAAAGACAACCTAAAAGAAATTTAAAATACCTACGGATTAAGAAACCAGGAAGCTTAAAGAAGAAGAAAAGATAGAACGCTGAACAAAGAAGAAAGAGAAGTACCACCCCAGACCCATCCACCACAACACCGACCCAGACACATTAACTCCGCTCGAAACCCGACCATGAAGAAAACAACAAAAACCCCAATCACGAAACAAAGGACCGCCTCAAGATCAACCGTACCGCAAACACACCAACAAACGACCAGTTAGGAAGAAACATCCCAAGAACAATCAGAAAGGTCAGCAACCTAATCTCTAAAAAGATTAGTGATCCTTAAAGAAGCAACTCTTTTCATGAGTGCAGATTTCAGAAGCTTGGAAAGTAGACGTGCTTAAAGAACTTGGGCAACAAATCCCTGGAAAAACAGGAGGTTTCCACACAATAATGAAGCACATGAAAATCAAACTCCACTAAACAATTGAGAGCTAATTGGTCTTCCACCAACTCAAAGACAAAGTAGAAAAAAAAAAGAAATAAAGCATTAGATCCACCTAGAGATTCATCCATTAATAAAACAGGTCACAGATAAAGAGAGCACATCAAGCGTTCGACGATTGTCCAAACTCGAGAAAGACAGAGAAACGTAAAAGATTAGTAAATTGAGCTCCTTACAAACATATTCAGCGTCCATCTCGTGGACCGGCAAGGAAACAAAAACATCGATAAACAATGGAAGAAGACCAGAAGCATAAAGGAACTTATTGTCTGTTGGGAAATTGATTGCTGTAACTGGTTTGAATGTGCTATTTTTTGCTTGTGAATGTCATTTTCAAGACCCTAAAAGTAAGGAAGTAATTGATGTGGCTAAAAGGGTTGGTGATTTGTACAAGATCAGGGTTTCAAAAGGTGGCTTACCTAGTTTACATCATTCTTTAGTTCCTTCCTATTTTAGTCCTAAGAAGATATCTCCTACAAATAGTTGTAGTAATGCTGTAATTTCTCAGGATATTATGTTGTTTCATGCTCGTTTAGGTCACACATCTCTTGACGAGATGAAACATGTAAAGACTGATTTAATAAAAGGATTAAAGAAGTTTTTTTGTGATACTTGTATTCAAGCAAAGCATCACATGTTGCCTTTTCCTAGGAGTAGGTCTTATGCTAATTCTTGCTTTCAGCTTGTACATATGGATGTTTGGGGTCCCTACAAGGTTCCTACTATATCAGGAGCAAGGTCATTCTTAACTATATTAGATGACCATTCCAGATTGACATGCACTTTTTTGTTGCATAATAAAACACAAGTTCCAGGATTCATAAGAGGGTTTGTAAATTTCGTTGAAAATCAATTTGGCATGAAAATTAAGGTGATTAGGTCAGATAATGGTACAAAATTTTTTCAAACACAATGTAAGCAATTCTTTGCTCAAAAGGGAATTATCCATCAGATGTCTATTGTGGGAAGACCTCAACAAAATGGTAGGGTTGAGAGGAAGCATAGACATCTCTTAGACACTGCAAGAGCCTTGCAGCTTCATTCCAATGTTCCTCTTAAGCTTTGGGGAGAGTGCTTATTGACAGCAACTCATCTTATTAATATCATGTCATCCTCAGTTCTTGGTTGGAGGATACCTTATGAAGTTCTGTTTAAAGTAAAGCCTGATTATGATGGCTTGAGAGTGTTTGGGACACTGTATTTTGCTTCCATGCCTCTTAATGCAATGGACAAGTTTCAAAAAATGGCAAGGAGGTGTATGTTCATAGGATATCCCCATCACCATAAGGGGTATAAACTTTATGATTTATCTAGTCATAAGGTTTTTACAAGCAGGGATGTGATTTTTCAAGAAAATGAGTATCCTTTTAAAGAATATTCTGATGATAAACAGTACCCAGAATCAACCCCCTTGGATATTCAAGGGATATATCTTTCTGAGGGTATTTCTATTCCTTCCCAGAGAAGTTTAGACCATGGTTCCTCAAATACATCTAAACCTGAGGTTCTAAGTTCTGAGAACTCTGGTCGTGTTGATATTCCTGTGGAGTTGGAGGTGGATACAAATATGGAGCCTGGTCAGGTAGCTAAAAGGTTAGATAATCTTACTGTTGAAATGCATTCTGAAGTTGGTGGGACAAGGTTAGCAGACAGGATTCCATGTAACATAAGAAGGTCAGATAGACCAAGGATACCTTCTGTCAAACTGGCTGGATATCATTGTCCTAAAGGAAGGGTATCCAAGTCTAAACCAACAGCATCACTCCATGTTCAGACTCTTAATGAGTTGAATAACTTTGACAAGGACTATATAATATCCTTGTGTAATGTGGTTGAAGTTCATGAGCCATCTTATTATCATCAAGCTTGTAATGATCCTAATTGGGTTACAGCAATGGAAAGAGAGTTGGAGGCATTAGAGACCAATCATAAATGGGAGTTGACTCAGTTACCTGCTAATAAGAAGGCTATAGGATGCAAGTGGGTCTACAAGATTAAACATAACCCAGGTGGAACCATTGAAAGGTATAAGGCTAGGCTAGTAGCCAAAGGCTATAATCAGATGAAGGACAAAGATTATAAACATATCTTCTCTCCTGTTGCTAAGTTCTCCACACTAAGGATATTACTTGCTGTTGCAGCAGCAAGGCAATGGCATATCCACCAGTTGGACATAAACAATGCATTTCTCTATGGTTATCTAGATGAAGAGGTATGACCCCACCCTTGGGTTATCAGAAGGCTTAGCAAGGTCAAGTTTGTAGATTGGTTAGATCCTTATATGGTCTAAAATAGGCATCAAGGCAATGGAATCTTGAGTTGACAAAACATATGATTCAACAGGGTTTTACTCAGTCTAAACTTGATTATTCACTTTTTACCAAAGAAGATTTGAAGACACACAAGTTACTTGTTGTCTTGGTGTATGTTGATGATGTTCTGATAACTGGTGCAGATTTAGAGGCTATATAGGCATTAAAAACAAGTTTGCATTCTAAATTCACAATTAAGGATCTTGGACCACTAAGATATTTCCTTGGGTTAGAAGTGGCCAGGAATGAGAAGGGGTTATTGTTGAATCAGAGAAATTATATACTTGATATTATCAAGGATGCTGGGTTTGAGGAAGTTAAGCCAGTGGCATTTCCCATGCAGAAGGGACTGAAGTTATCAATTGATCAGGGTGATTTAATGCAGCAACCAGAATTATACAGAAGACTGATTGGGAGGCTGTTATATCTAAGCTTGACCAGGCCTTATATATCCTACAGTATTCAACACTTGAGTCAGTTTTTGAAACAGCCAAGGATGCCTCATTATAAAGCCGCACATCATGTTGTCAAATATTTGAAGGGCACAATTAATACTGGTTTGTTTTATCCTACAAAGAATGATTTAACTTTGAAAGCCTACACAGATGCAGATTGGACAACCTGTGCCTACAGTAGCAGGTCTCTTAGTGGGTACTGTGTCTTCCTGGGTTCCTCTCTTATAGCATGGAAGACCAAGAAGCAAAAGACTGTGAGCAAGAGCTCAGCAGAGACAGAATACAGGAGTATGTCATATACTACTAGTGAGTTGGTCTGGACAGCGGGGATATACTCCTAGTGAGGCAGAATACAGGAGTATGTCCAATTGCCTATACCCCTCTACTGTGATAATAGGGCAGCAGAATGTATAGCTCAAAACCTAGTTTTCCACGAGAGAACCAAACATCTGAATGTGGACTGTCATTTTGTTAGAGACAAACAACTAGAAAGTTTTTTGAAGACATCTCATGTAAGCAGCAAAATGCAGCTTGCTGATTTGATGACTAAAGCATTGGGTAGTCATGAACACAGGTTTCTTTGCTCCAACATTGACCTCTTACTTCATGAATAGAGTCAATCTTGAGGGGGGAATATGAACACTACATCCTATAACTACTATGTTAGTCTGTTAAGTAGTTATAGAGTTTGTTAGTCCAGCTGTCAAAGTTAGTTAGAGTTAGTTAAAGAGTCAGTTAGAGGACTTGAACTAACTACTATATATACACAAGTACTGATCATTGTAAAACTAAGAATTTCATAATACAATTACTTCTTCCTTCAACATTCTATATAATTGAAACATAATAATAGCAAATTCTACATAATCATCAGCATATCATATTATAATGAAGTTTATACTATGATGCAGAGATTGAATATGAAGTAGTGATTTTCGAAATGTTAAAAGAAAGTTTTTTATAGATAATGAAAGTAGTGGCATTCGACAATTAGAAAGTGGAGGAAGACTGCAGGGTGAGAGATGTGTGTTTAAGGGTGAAACTGTGGACAATATGTCTAATAGAGGTGAGAGAACGGAAACGGAGAGTATCTTAGTTCATAGAGTGGTCATCTACCTATAATATAACTAAAAGAATAAGTTAGCTATAGTTTTTCCTCTTAAATTATTCTACAAAGATTGGGTCTTCATTATATTTCTATAAAAATATTATGTAGAAATTAGGCCTACATTTACTTATACTATATTATATTTAGAGTTATAATACTATAACGTAAGCAATGAATGTTGCTACACAAAAATGACAAACCTTTTTCTATCGGGAAAGTGGTAAACAAACCCCTCTATGATGTTTTTTACATAAGCGACCGGTATAAGGTCATCTTACTCTATATTTTGTGCTATTAATTAAAGAATATGACCTAAAAGAAGACAAATTGATTTTGTAACGTCTTGTGTATATATATATATATATATAAAAGATTTTTTTTCAAACACAAACTTTAAAAAACTTTTTTCTTCCAAACACCATCATTAAAAAACGAAATTGTCAAACACAACCTTTAAAAAGAATTTGTTTGCCAAGCACAACATTTTGGGCGGAGGACTATGCATTTTGGCCAAAGTTCGACCACTTGCAATGACGTGATTTGCAGTCGATATTAGAGATAACAAACGAGGTCGGTTTGAAGAGTTCTTGGACTCGTTGGAAAGGTGGGAGTACAGACTTTCCAGAGGTTGTCAACACGGTATTCAAAGGTGTCCTTATGTGTGCTCAGCTGGTGTGTAAAGTAAGGCGGGTCAAAGAGGGTTCTTGTATGTCTAGTTTATAGCGGGTGATCAGGGGGTTTTTCATGGGTCTTTTAATGGGGTTATGAAACTTTGTTTGATCTGACATTTGGTATGTAGGTACATAGGAGTACAAGGAAGGTCGTAGTTGTGTTTTTTGTGGTGGTTATTGGTTGGAAGTAATGTTTCGAGAAGAGTGAAGTGGAGGTAAAAACAAAACAAAAGTTAAAGTAGAATTTTTTCGAGGGTCAATTCAGTCTCCTCGAACCACTATTTGCAACCAACAATCGCCAAAAAAAAACAACAACTACGACTTATCTTGTACTCCCCTCTACCTACATACCAAAGCATTATATCCCATTAAAAGGTCCAAGAAAAATCTCCTAACTACCCGTTGTAAACCCAAACTTACAAGAAGGCTCTTTGACCCAACTTACTTTACACACCAATTGATCACACATAAGGCCACCTTTGACCATAGTGTTGACAACACTTAGAAAGCCTGTACTCACAAATTTCCAACGAGTCCAAGAACACTTCAAATCGACCTCGTATGTTATCTCAAACATCGAGTGAAAATCACCTCATTGCAAGTCGTCAAACTATGACCTAGATGTTGAGTCCTTCGTCCAAAATGTTGTGTTTGACAAAAAATTTCTAGTTAAAAATTTTGTTTGACAATTTCGTTTTTTAAAGGTGGTGTTTGGAAAAAAAAGTTTTTAAATGTTGTGTTTGACAAAAAAAATCCATATATAAAAGCTGGTTTTTATAAAGTCTTTCTACATAAAAGTTGGATATGACAAATTGCAATGAAATACGATTTTTCAACGCAAATTATACGGTAGACGAACCATTTTAATTAAAAAAATATTCATTAATACTAATACATGAGTTGTTATTTACACAATAAAATGTCTCACATAGTAAGACATTCTCACGCAATATGTTACTCCCTCCTATTCTGAGCATTGTTCCCCTTTCCATTTGGTACAAATTTTAAGGTTTTGAATTAAATAAGCAAAAGTAATGTAGTGGGGGTAATAAGGTGATTGGAGAGAGGGAATGTATTGTGGGGTATTATTGTGGAGTGAAGTGATTAAAATAATTATTGTTGTGGGGGTAAGGTGATTAAAATAAGATAAAGTATGGGTATTGTGGGGTATTGTAGTGGGGTAATGTGATTAAAATAAGTATAAAAGTTTACCAAAAAAGGAAAGGGGAAGGTATTGTGAATAGACGAAAATGGAAAGGGGGAACATTGCTCAGAATAGGAGGGAGTATTAGTCACTTGAATTACCGAAATTTGTACACAATATAATTTGAAATACCGTGTATTAGTACGGAATCTGCACTAGTTTGATATCATATAGATTAGAGGAAGCTTTATGTGAAGCTGTTCAAAAGAATAAAGCCAAACCTTTTAATAGAACTTGGAGGAGCATCACCCTGCATACAACAATAGGGTTCTACTTTCTACGTATTACTCTTACACTTTTGAAAATATACATGGTACTCCTTAGTTTTGTAATTTGTTGGAATAGGTTCCAAAATTTAGGCATGTTTGTTTCCTATAATTAAGTTAGTGGTGAAACTAGTTTCTAATAATTAAAGCATTATGTTAGTGGAAATTATTGAGTTAGTGGGTCATATTAGTGGCTTAGTTATAGTTAATGTAGTGCCGGTAAAAAAGTGTTAATAATGTTGTAATCAATTGACCAAGTTTAACATAAACTTCTCCCTTTATCATATAACGTGGTCCAAAAAAGCCCATAGACAGGCCCGAAAAAGCCCAAAATATTTTTGGGTCAGGTTTGGGCCAAGTGTTTGGCTCAAATATTGGCCCGGCTCGACCCGTATTAATTAGTTGAAGAATATTTTTTTTTCTTATAAATTTTCTTTAATTAGCGTTAAAGTTATAAGTAACACTCTACAAACTCATGTATATATTTATTGAAATTTAACAGTGGTGTTTACAATATCATGCTATATCATGCTCCATCTCATCCACACCAAAGGTAACACTTGTTTTTTTGCACTATTCATTGTCGTAGGGTATCTTTGATACTATTCTTAATCTATAAGACAAAATATAGTCATGTGAGAACTTGTTTAATTTATTGTCATATAAGAATATCAAGTTTTTATAATTTTGAATAATGTGTAAAAAAAGATATTCACATTACAAAACGTGTCTTGACAAGTGTGATAAAGCAACTGTTACCTTTGGTTGGATGGAAGGGAGTACATAATATCTACTATACTTTAACATTATAATGTGTCGATATCGGCTGTTCAACAATTTATAAAATAATTTCAAAAATCTTGGCTAATCATCTTCGTGGTGTCGTGCATAAGTTTATACATCTATGTCAAGGTGCATTTACACCTAATCGTTTTATTCAAGATAATATCCTTTTAGCATACGAAATTTTTAACTCGTTTAAGCGCAACAAAGGCAACAGAGATTGGATTGCAATTAAACATGATATGGAGAAAGCATACGACAGACTAGAATGAAGGTTTATTAGGGAAACTTTTAAGCGAATGGCTAAGTGGATTTCATGGATCATGGAATGTATTAAAACTGTTTCTTTCTCGATGTTAGTTAATGGAACACCAGAAGACGTTTTTAGACCAACGCGAGGTATTCGACAAGGAGACCCACTTTTTCCGTATATATTTATTATGTGCGCCGAGATTTTAGCAAGTGATAAGGGTAAAGTCGCGTCACCTTAATCAAAGTAATCCTAATTCACTACTAACTAATAGTCAGCGGTAAGCAAGGTATCAAATCCACATGGACGCGGTAGTATTCTAATCTGTTAAACTAGGTTTGTCTCTATAGTAACAATTTCAGGGTTTTGATTTGTGTTCTAAACTAATAGCAAACAATAACAATAAATAATAACAATAAGAATAAAAGATAGAAATCAATGAGATTAAAATTCTAGGGTCTCAGGTTCACTAGGATTATTGTTCAGGGATAGGGATGTAGTCAACTATCATGCGATAAAGTTATCTAAGGTCACAAGATCGGTCGATTCGATTATGCCCTTTAGATCTACAATTTAACATTCGATCGATATCATTAAACGAGTTCTATTCAATTATCGTAGCCTATCTTAGTCTTAACCCGGTCGGTGTCAATCCTAATTCGCGAGACTAGTTAATTAATCCTGGCCAGTAATCAAACAACTAGAATTAAAACGATAATCAAACGATAACCATGCAATTGCAATTCAATTAATTAATCTACCCACTCTAACAATCCTAGATCCCCTTTCAACCCTAGAAAGGAATTTAGCTACTCATAACGATATTAATAACAACGATAATAAATAAAGTAAACATGATTAACAATAATGAAAGGATCAACAAAGAATAATTAAAGAACTAGAAGGTAACTAATTGAATAACGAAGAAAGAATAAAGAATACCGATTACAAGTTTGAACTAAAGACAATAGTCTTGATGAATAAAATCCAGAGGCAAAGCAAACTAATTTAGGGTTTCTAATATTAAAGCATAGTAATTATGAAAGACGAGCTTTCCCTTTATAATACAAATCTAATTAATTAGGTTAAACTAGTTTAGGAAAATACGAAAACCGTCGAAATACTAGGTTGCTCGATCGAGCAAAGTGAATCTGCTCGATCGAGCAGCCATCACCACGACTCGATCGAGCAAGGGGCTTCTGCTCGGTCGAGCATCCCTTCTTTTGGCTTGTTTCTTCGATTTTCTTCATTTCTTCTCTTTCGTTCTCGATTTCCGTGCCTAACCTTCTATGATCCAACTCTGCCATGCTTCATATCTACTCAAAAAGCTCCAAATGCATCCAATTTGCATTAAAATATAACAGAAGCGGCAGAATCGATATTCTAGCTAAAATAGCATAGAAATAAGCAAGGAAAGACGGTAAATCGAGTTATATGTGTCTAAGGGAAGCATAAAGTATGTGTATAAATAGTGATCATCAAACTCCCCCAAACCAATCCTTTGCTTGTCCCTAAGCAAAGCACTCAACACTATACAAAGACAAACATACAAATGGTGAATGAAAAACTCAAAGCTAATGTTAATGCACATACAAATCCCAAGCTATCCATATCTATAACAAAGTAATGACCAAGTTGTACCAATAAAACAAATTCAAAGGCACGGGAAAGTAGAAAACGCAGCTCATATTCCAAGATTTTACATGATACCGTAGTATAGACAAAAACCAAATACCTTTCAATCTTGCAAGGCTCAATTTGTCGGATTCTCGCGGATTCACTCATACACTCATAAGTTTATGTAAGGGTGAGTTTTGTAAAGATAGAAAGAAATAGAAACACTCACTCAACTTATGAAACATGCATGCATTCTAATGTGATAGTAATTTTCCCAACTAATATGCATTCGCTAAAAAGTACATGAATCAGGACAAAAAGGGAGGCTAGTGGTGAAGGTATAGAAGTGGATTGTGCCAAGGCACGTATGGAAATGTGGGGCTAAGACCGGTAGTCGCAGCGACACTTACCAAAACAAATCTACAAGACTTAGCACAAACCAATACCCGACTAGAGAAATCATCTTAAACTTTGACAACACTAGAGAGATATCGATATTGCTCTCTAAATAAGCATTAGACTCTAGTATATCTTCTTTCATTATCCCTTGAACAATTCAATGAAGCAACATATATTTTTTTCTCTTTTTTTCTTTTTTTTTTTCTTCTCTTTCCTTTTTTTCTCTCATTTTTTTTTTCTTTTTCATCATATCTTTTGCTTCACAACATTTCTCAACAAAGGGAATAAATGACACAATTGCCAACATACTTGCTACACCCATTTGATATTCTTTTTTCAGAAATCCCGACCCAACCATAGTAGACAAGTAGACAAGAAAAAACATGCAACTGCGACTGTCCCGATAAGGTAGGCAAATTCTAGGAATGTAGCTATTAGATAGGTTATGAAACAGGCTACAAAGGCTCAAATTGGCTAAACATAAAGAACTCAATAATAAGGGTATAAAATCAAGTCTTTTTGGCTATGTGAGGCTTATTTGAACAAAAAGAACCGCTTTTCCTCATGCACTTATCAGACAAACGCGTATAGTATCAAGAAACGAATGTCACACTTATGCAATTTGATGTTACATATTCCACAAGGAGTACCACACTCAAGCCTAAAGACAATGAGACCAGTTTATTGATGTTCCTGGCCTAGTAAGCTCTATAGACCTCAGAGTTTTAAGTGGTTTACCAACAAAAATTGCCAAAAACGGTCAACACTTGTCCTATGAGCTTTGTTTTCAAAAAGTAGTAAGTCAAAACAATGTACATGTACAACTTATTTGGGATTCAAATGCAGAAACAATACAAATTATCATCATTGTTATTCAACTTCACCAAGCCTCGACCTAATAAAATAAAAAAACATGTTTTTGGATTTTGTAAATATTTCAATTTTTATGATTTTTTTTTCACACAATGGAAATAAACACACAACAGAAATAAAGACTCTCCCCCAAACCTAAATGTCACAGTGTCCTCAGTGTGACGCTAACAGCACAGCAATCACACAACAACCAACACCAGCAACCTAAAGGACACAACTAACAAAGGGAAAAGGGAAAATAACTAAAAGATAATACAATAAAAGAAAGTACAAGGATAGATAATACCAGCTTTTATAGACATAGCCTCCCCCAAACCAGCTGCAAAATGGGGGGCGCAGTGACGAGCTGTCACTACTGCTCATCAGCCAGGATGAATGGGGATCTCGGTAACCGTATGGGGGTTACCTAAGCTATACAACTTTTGTAACAGACATTCCTCTCTTGTCAGCAGTTTGTCCATCTCAACCGCTTCCTTACTCCATGAGCTTCTAGCTTCAGCAGTGCTGGAAATTAAGGCGATCTCCAGAGGATCCCTATTCAAGCATAAAGAGAGACAATCATCAACATTCAAATCCACAATATCGATCCTATGACATGTCTCTTCTAGCATGGGGTGTTTCATTGCATGCTCTAAGTTGAAAGTAATATTGTCATCCCCCACTGTTAGTGTAAGTCTCCCATTCTTAACATCTATAATCGCCCCCGCAGTATGGAGGAATGGTCGTCCTAAGATGATACGAATTTGGGTGTCCTCAGCCATATCTAAGACAACAAAGTCAACTGGTATGAAAAATTTCCCTACTCTAACCGGTACGTCTTCTAAAATCCCCAAGGGGTGTTTAATAGAACGTTCGGCCATTTGTAAGGTCATGGTTGTAACAGTAAGTTGACCTATATTAAGCTTTTTGCATATATAAAATGGCATCACACTAACACTAGCCCCTAGATCACAAAGGGCTTTATCTATAGCTAAACAGCCTATATTACAAGGAATAGAAAAACTCCCTGGATCCTTTAGCTTGGGTGGTGATCTGGATTGCAACACAGCACTGCACTCCTCAGTAAATGCAACCGTCTCCACTTCATTAAAGGACCGCTTCCTTGTTAATATGTCTTTCATAAACTTTGCATAAGCCGGCACTTGAGTGATCAACTCAGTAAAAGGTACACTCACTTGCAAATTCTTGACCACTTCCATAAACCTTCCAAACTGTTTATCAAGCTTGGATTTATGTTGGGGGTGAGGAAAAGGAAGTGTAATGGCGATTGGCTCGGCTTCCTTTGCTTTTGAAGATGAATTAGAGGACTTACCAGCCTGATCAGGGGTTGCTCGATCGAGCAAGGGGGTTTCTCGAACGAGTTTTTCAGAACAGGAACTTCTCGAGCAGATTTTTCGAACTTTTCCAGGGTTGCTCGATCGAGCAGAGGGGTGTTGCTCGATCGAGCAACCTCCTTTTCAGCCCCTTTTTCGCTGTTTTTCGACCCGTGACCAACAACTTCCATACTATCATCGGTTTCATCCCCTTTCATTTCAGGGCCTTTGTAATGGGTCCCACTCCTCAAAGTGATAGCATTGGCTTGTTCATGTGGAGGGTGTCCTTGAGGAGGAAGATTACCTAGTTGTTTGTGTGGATTTTGAATTGCCAATTGGGCAATTTGAGTATCAACCATCTTGTTATGAGCTATCAATTAAGAGATCTGAGCATCTTGCTTTTGTTGTATCATGAGACTTTGCTGCAACATGGCTTTCAATTCCGCCATATCATTACTTGGAGGTGGTGGAGGTGGAGCTTGTTGAAAGTTTTGGCCTCCTTGATTGGAACGGTTATAGTTACCTTGGGAATTGCGATTTTGAGGAATCACATAAGAGGAACCTTGTTGCTGAGGTGGTGGTGGGGTAGAATTGAGAACATTCTGACTTTGTTAGGAGAAATTTGGGTGCTCTCTCGTCCTTTCATTGTAAAACTTAGAGTAAGGTGTACCTTGCTTAAAGGATTAAAAGGCAAGTACTTGTTCAACCGTACTCATACACTCGACTGCATTGTGCCCCATAGTACCACATCTTTTACAGGTTGGCTCTTGTTGAACTATGGCATGAACCGTTTGTTTATTTTCCAAGGATTCGGCAATTTTAGGAGTTAAAGCCTCCAACCGAGCTGCAGCGGCATTGTCCGAACTTCCTCGCCTCGCATTACCCCTGGGATTTCCATACTCAGAAGTGTGAGTAGCCATCTCATCAATCAACTTCCAAGCATTAACATCAGTAGTGTTATTTTGGAATCTTCCATTGGCAGCAGAATCTAGCAATGTTCTGTGATCATCATATAACCCATTGTAAAACTGGTTGCATAGGAACCAAGTATCAAAACCATGATGTGATTTGACTTGACAAGCTTTTTGAAAACTGGCAGCAGACTTGACAAGCTTTTTGAAGCGAACCCAGGCCTCATTGAAGTTTTCAGTGGGACTTTGTTATAAACTTGTGATTTGACTTCGAATGACATTGGTTTTCTGTGGCGGAAAATATCTTTTATAGAATGCAAGAGTCAAAGAATTCCAATCGGTGATGTCAAGTGCATCCAAATCTAACTCACTCAACCAATCTTCTGCCCCGTCTCGTAGTGAAAAGGGGAATAACACCAACTTGATCTGATCTTGCATTACCCCACCCGTTAAAGGAATAGAGCAACAATAATTGGTGAATTTCTCCATATGCTTAGCAGGATCCTCAGTGGGGCTTCCTCCAAACATGTTTCGCTCCACCAAAGAGATATAAAATGGACGAATCTCAAAAGTGTTATTACCCGTAGTAGGGAGTTTGAATCCCTTGGGAATAGATGCAACGATAGGCTCTGAATGGCTGGTTAAAGTAGGCATGGTTGTAGTGGGTGCAGAAATATGTGTATCCTCTTCTAAGGATGGTTTTTCTGCGACGAATTCGGCGTAAACTGTGTCAAGCGTATTCAAGTCTTCCGCTTCTTGAATTTCCTTCCAAAAGTTTCGTCTAACTCGGAGAGTCCTCTCTGGTTTGGAATCGTAGGGTACGAGATCGGACCTGGAAAACCTGGGCATAAACGAACACTAAAGAAAAGAATGAGAACTGTCTCAAGGAACTTAGGTTCCCTGAGACGAAAAAAGACAAACTAAGTAGAAACAAACAGAAAATTGTTGCCTCCCCGGCAACAGCGCCAAATTTGATAAGGGTAAAGTCGCGTCACCTTAATCAAAGTAATCCTAATTCACTACTAACTAATAGTCAGCAGTAAGCAAGGTATCGAATCCACATGGAGGCGGTAGTATTCTAATCTGTTAAACTAGGTTTGTCTCTATAGTAACAATTTCAGGGTTTTGATTTGTGTTCTAAACTAATAGCAAACAATAACAATAAATAATAACAATAAGAATAAAAGATAGAAATCAATGAGATTAAAATTCTAGGGTCTCAGGTTCACTAGGATTATTGTTCAGGGATAGGGATGTAGTCAACTATCATGCAATAAAGTTATCTAAGGTCACAAGATCGGTCGATTCAATTATGCCCTTTAGATCTACAATTTAACATTCGATCGGTATCATTAAACGAGTTCTATTCAATTATCGTAGCCTATCTTAGTCTTAACCCGGTCGGTGTCAATCCTAATTCGCGAGACTAGTTAATTAATCCTGGCCAGTAATCAAACAATTAGAATTAAAACGATAATCAAACGATAACCATGCAGTTGCAATTCAATTAATTAATCTACCCCTTCTAACAATCCTAGATCCCCTTTCAACCCTAGAAAGGAATTTAGCTACTCATAACGATATTAATAACAACGATAATAAATAAAGTAAACATGATTAACAATAATGAAAGGATCAACAAAGAATAATTAAAGAACTAGAAGGTAACTAACTGAATAACGAAGAAAGATTAAAGAATACCGATTACAAGTTTGAACTAAAGACAATAGTCTTGATGAATTAAATCCAGAGGCAAAGCAAACTAATTTAGGGTTTCTAATATTAAAGCATACTAATTATGAAAGACGAGCTTTCCTTTTATAATACAAATCTAATTAATTAGCTTAACTAGTATAGGAAAATACGAAAACCGTCGAAATACTAGGTTGCTCGATCGAGCAAAGTGAATCTGCTCGATCGAGCAGCCATCATCACGACTCGATCGAGCAAGGGGCTTCTGCTCGGTCGAACATCCCTTCTTTTGTCTTGTTTCTTCGATTTTCTTCATTTCTTCTCTTTCGTTCTCGATTTCCATGCCTAACCTTCTACGATCTGACTCTGCCATGCTTCATATCTACTTAAAAAGCTCCAAATGCATCCAATCTGCATTAAAACATAACAGAAGCGGCAAAATCGATATTCTAGCTAAAATAGCATAGAAATAAGCAAGGAAAGACGGTAAATCGAGTTATATGTGTCTAAGGGCAGCATAAAGTATGTGTATAAATAGTGATCATCAGCAAGATCTCTACAAAAAAATATCGACCTTAGTTCTAGTGATATTGGTATTAGAATTGGATCTGGGGTGGAAAATATTCATTTTCTTACTTTTTGGGGATGACACTATTATTTTTGCTAAAGTCTCTAACCAAAGCTGTGGAACCATATATTTTAGATAAATTTTGCACAATATCTGGACAATTTGTTAATTTTAACAAATCCACTTTTCAGTGCACTAGAAATATTGATCGCTCTCTTCGCGAATCCTTTAAAGGTATTTTTCGTACGAACGAGGAAGCTCATTTCGGTAAGTATTTACGGAAAATTCCCACGGTACCCCAGAACTCTGATAGTTTGCCCGAAATACCCAAAATTTTGACCCGAGAAACTTTCAGTGGCCATAACTCGGGTTTATAAACTTGTAAAATGACGAATTTTGTTTTCAAATCGTTGATATTTCTGAGAGATACGATTTGAAAAAAAAAAATTGTCGTATTTGGATCTCGTGGCTAAGAGTTTTCGTATGTCCAAGTTTTTTTCACCGAACAAACTTTGAGTGACCATATCTCTTGGTCACAAGTTCTGAACTCGCCAATTTTTTTTTTTCAAATCGTAGTACTCGGAAAGATGAACGATTTGAAAAAAAATCGTCATTTTCTGAGATTTTAAACACGAGTTATGGTCACAAAAAGTTTTCGGAACAAATATTTGTGTATTTCGGGGAAAAAGTCATAGTTCGGGGGTACCATGGGAATTTTCCGTATTTATGTTGCCAATAATTGACAGTAGAGTAACTAAGAACACTTTATAAAGTATTATTCAATCTTCTTGCACTCAGTTATCGAAATGGAAAACATATTCATTATCAGAAGCTGGTAAGCTAGTGCTTGTGAATGTTAATTTCGCCGCGAAGAGGGGCTTTTCAAATGAAAAGCTTCCTTCTTCCATCATCGATCCATAATAAATTAGTTAAAATTAATAGAGACTTTCTCTGGAATAAGAATCTGGCCCAACGTTCCCCTAATTTGAGAGGTTGGCATAAAGTTTATTTACTAAAGTCGGTTGGTGGTCTTGGAATTAAATCTTCTGAATCAACTAATAAAGCTCTTCAAATGAAGCTTTTATGAAAAATTCTTATGGATAAAGAAAGTATATGAGTCAAAGTTATAACTAAAAAGTACTTGAGAAATTGTTCGCTCTTTGATCATAAGCCTAATTCAGTATCGTCTTGGCAATGGCGTAAACTTGTGAGTTTTCGAACTCTATTTAGATAAAGATTGAAGTAGATTATCTTTATGAAGTAGAGTATGTAAATGAAAATAATAAGGTCCCTATTACTCAACTTCCTTTACTGAATCCATATCGAGCCTTTACAAATGATTTTATATGAGAAGTATTTTTATTCCACTTAGCTTGTCCATGTATGGTACCAAGCATCTCTATTTATACTACTTACATGATAAGTATGCATCATACACCTTGCATACCTTGATGGTACACTTAGCACTTTGCCTAAGACACTTATGTAGCATACTTATCTTACACCTAACAGGCACCTATTTATCTTACACCTAGCATACACCTATTTATCTTACACCTAGCATACACCTACTTTTCATAATTACCCGAGATGGCAGATAGGTAATGATAGAAATATTAATTGTTGGTCTAATAATTGGGTTTTTTCATATTCTCTTGCCAACATTTTTGAAGGTGATAGTACCCATGATCTTAATCTTTTGGTTAAAGATTTCATAAACCCTGATAAACAGTGGGATGTTTGTAAACTAGTCGATTAAGTGGATAACGATATTGTTAATCAAATAACTAATATTCCACTGCCACATAATGATCTTCCAAATATCCTCCTTTGGGGGTTGTATGTGGATGGAACATTGTTAGCACAAGGTTTGTTTGATTAAAGTCATGAAAAATGGGAGTTTTACAGGATTTGGAAATTGAATATTCCTCCAAAGCTAAATTTTTGACTTTGGAAAGCTTGTGTTGATGGCCTCTTGACATCACCAAAATGTGTCGGGTTTATTATTGTTTATTAAGTCCGTTTAATGTACTTTTTACGGGTCGTAAGCATCGTTTTATGCTAACCTTAGTCCTTGTAGTTATGTTGTTATTTAGTATTTTTAAGTCAAGTTTTAGAGTCAAGCCCGAAAGTCAACTAAAGTCAAAGTCAAACCCGAGACCCGAGACCAAACCCGACAACTGGAGTGGGCTAGGAGCAAATTATCAATGCAAGAAAAGCAAGTCCAAATGGTCAATGGAAGTCAACGCAAGACTAGCATTCAAAGGGCTCAACAAAAGTCAAGTGGAGCAACCAAGAGTAAAAACTGGCAGCTTAAAACGCTGCCAGCGTCACCAGAACGCTGCCAGAGTCCCACGACGCTGCCAGCGTCCGTGAGCGCTGCCAGCGTCTTGGCCTGGGACACGTGTTTCTTCATTTTCCGTCTTGTCATTTTGAGGCCCATTTCTCGAAGGCCCTAGGTTTATGAAGCTAGGGTATAAAAGAACCAGATTTTAGAGATAGAAAACATTCCATAACATTCCACAACAAAGCACAAAACACATTTGAATTCTCTCATTTTTGGTTCTTCATTTTGGCCTGTAACTTTGAGTTGAACTTTATTATTTGGGTTATAATTCTTGATTATGGGTAGCTAATCTTCTATTTCTTAGTGTAATTGGAACAAGGTTTCCTCTTTTAGCATTGTAAGACTCTTTGAACCTCTTCTTCTTTAGTTAATACCATTTTCTCATGTTTATTTTCCATTGTTGAATGAATTATTGTTGAGACTAACCATCTTAGCAAGTTGTTTGTTTAATTAGTGCTTTGTCTAGATAATTTTGGTTAATTTGTCTTGATATTGTTGAAGCAACCTTGAAATATTGCAACTTTGGTTTAAAGTTGGAATCTTTGGAGTGGAATTTGGTTTATTGTGTGGTTAGAACATGGTTTAGTGTTTTATTACATGATTCTAGCTAGTTTCTTTGGTTTTGTTCATAAAGCTTGCATCTTTGATTTGGGCTCATGTTGTAGTGGGTGTAAATTGGGTTGTAAAGGGTCATCCTTGGTTGAGTTAATCTTTGTTGACTAATTTCTTAGAAAGTTGTATTAGATAACTAGAGAAGAGAGGAAAGGAAGAGTTTTTACTTTGCTAATTGTTGGGAACTTGGGAAAATTACACTAAGTTAGTTTCTTTATATTTGAATATTTGAATATTTGAATCTTAAGTACTTGTTGGTTATTTTAGACTTGTTAATCAATTTCTCAAATCAAACTTTCTCCATATGTGTTATCCTACATGTTTTTGTCATTGTTAATATCATAGTTTGTAATTAATTTAAGTTTGTGTCTTAATTAGTGTCTTAAGTAGTGATTAGAGTAATTAGTTAGTAATTAGTTTTGTTAATTGGCTTTTAGCAAGAGTCTAGATTAGTTAATTTAGTTAATCCCTCCTTCTCTTGGGTTCGACCCTATTCTTACCATTTACTACCTTTATTTAAGATAGTTTGTGTTTGTTTAGGAGATATAAATTGTTATTTGACCATAGCTAATTAGCGGAATTAACGACACGTGAAGAGGAAGTGGAAAATAATATTTTTCAAGAACAACCGGAAGAAGAGTTTGAGTCACCACCTAGGATACCATCTCCATTGAACGTCCTTTACCCACCTAGTATGGCGGAGGATAATACGATAATCGGTGAGATTCGGGCAAGGAATTATGAGGAGCAACCCCTTTGTATTGCATATCCTCCCATGGGGGATGTGAACTTTGAGCTCAAAGGTTTCTTCGTCCACAACTTACCTAAATTCCATGGCATGGCGGGGCACGACCCTAATAGACACTTGGCCTAGTTTCATATGATTTGCCAAGGTGATACTCCCCAAGGGGTGACAGAGGATCAATTCAAGTTAAGGGTATTCTCTTTTTCTCTTTAAGATGCCGCGAAAGAATGGCTCTTTTGCCTCCCGGCTCACTCCGTTACCACGTGGGTGGGCTTAAAGAAAATGTTTCTTGAAAAGTATTATCCGGATTCAAGACACAATCACTCCAAGAAACTTATCACTACTATTGAACAAGAAATGGGAGAGACCCTTTATGATTATTGGGAGCGTTTCAAGAGTCTTGTGGCAAGATGCCCATACCATGGCATGTCGGGAGATGATTTGTTAACGGCTTTCAATGAGAGGTTGTGCCAAAATGACCAAAGAATGATCATTGCCGCCACCGGAGGTGGAATTGACACCCTTAATGTGGCCGATGCCAACAATATTATCGAAAAATTGGCAACGAACACAAGAAGTTATGGAAGAAAGAGTGAAAGGGGAGGGGGCTCTAGGAATGTATCCTCCATGGAGAATTCTTATGCATCTCAAATCCACATGATCATGCAAAAAATGGGTGAACTTAAAAGTATGATGTCAAACTTGGTTGTTAACAAAGGTAACTCATTCTCTCAAAACCCCGAACCAATTGAATGCTCATATTGTGGGGGTGACCATGCCACCAACACATGCTACATCATGATTGCACAAGGAGCGACTATGGAAAGTGTTAATGCTATGGGGTATTGGAATTACAATTCAAGGAACTCAAGTGGGGGGGAATGTATAACCAAGCGGAGAACCGCGACCTTTAGGGATGGGGAGGGGATAAGTCGAAAAGCTTTGAAAACGGTCAATTCAATCATTTGAGAGCCCAAAGTCCCACCCAAAAACCGGAACTCCAATTTCCAACCAAAACCCACAAAGAATTTACAAAAATCAAAGGCCCAACAATTCAAATTTCCCAAGCAACTCTCAATCTCAAAACAATGCTCAAAGACAATCGAACCAAGGCCCCATTCAAGGAAATTCTTCTTCTCAAGGGAACTTGAGTGATATTTTGCAAACACTCCTTTCCAATCAAGAGAAAGATAGGGAGGAGGCAAGGAGAGATAGAGAAGAGGCAAGTAAGGATAGAGAGGCAAACAACCTTAGGGTAAGCAACTTGGAAACTCAACTATCCCAAATAGCCTCCAATATGTCAAAATCTCAAGCCTCAAGCTCCACAAGATTCCCATCTCAAACCATCCCACCACCTAGGGAGAATGCTAGTGCCATGACCTTAAGGGGAGGCAAGGAGTTGGAGGTACACTGTTGGAGCTAGTGTCCTCCAGTTAGTGCAATAACATAAATAAATCTCTGTAGGTTCACAGGGTATACTTTGTATAATAATCAGTTGATTAACATTTATCAATAACGGTTGGCTTGCTAGATAAGTTTGACGTTATTGTCATACAGATGGCGGTGATCAACTGGTCCCTAAAAGTCACACCTATAGGATGTGTTTGAGAGATGTGATTGTTTGAGAAAATAATCATATTGATACCCTATTATATGACTAAAAGGTTAGTCAGTGTATTTGACTAAAAGGTAAGTCAATGTGATGATGAGACAAAAGTTAGCTGAGACGAATTAACTGTAATTCGTAAAATTGAATATAAAAGGTTATATTTAATTATAGTATATAATGTAAGCTAATTAAACATAAACCGTTATAATTAATTGGCAAATTATAAATATACGGATATTTATAATAATGATGTATTATAATGTCGGTTCATGTAAAACGACGATTATAAGAAATTACATTATATTGGAAGCTAAAATGACCAAAAACGAATGTATCCAGATACACTCGGTTTTTAGTCAATGGGTAGTTATTATTGAGGAGACAAAAATCTCCCCATATAAAAAAAGACCCAGTTGTGCCGTGGGAAAGTAAGAGAAAGGCAGAGATAATTGAGTTCTTATTTTCTCTAACCTAATTTCACACTGACAGCCTCCATCATTCACAGATCAGAAAAGACAAAAGTTAACTGTAACTTTTGACAAAACACAAAAACCTTCTTCTCAACAGTGAGATCGTGTAAAAGGTTTACTTTCTAGCAAAAGAAAAGGGTATTTCTCGGAGCATCTTGGGTGCAACGATTAGGAGGATATCTACTTTGATATCTCTGTTCTTTACGCCAATTGCTAGGACCGGAGGTTGATTTCTATATCTCTACTATTATTCTTGTTTTCGTTTATGACTTGCATAATCAAATTATTACTTTTCGTTATAATCCTATAATAATTGTATTGTGGTAATACCGATTTCCCACAAGTGGTATCAGAGCATAGGCCACGAAATTGTTTTAATTTGATTTCATAAACCGAAACTGTTTATGTCGCTGTGTGTTTGACTCGATCGAGGACTTTAGTGTCTCGATCGAGCAGTTTTTGTGTGTGTTTGTCTCGATCGAGGGCTTTATTTGCTCGATCGAGCAGTTTGCTCAACTTGTTTGGTCGATCGAGTACCTGTTTTTGCTCGATCGAGCAGGTTTTAAAACCTTTTGGTCGATCGAGTAGCCGTGTTTGCTCGATTGAGCAGTTTGCTTAAAATTTTTGGTCGATCAAGTGTTTTTATACTCGATCGTGGTCCCTGTTTGTCGACTAGGAAGAATTAGTCGATCGAGAGACTTTATTGTTTAATGTCTTCTCGATCGAGTACTTTTCAGAATCGTATTTCCTTTCGTATTCGTTTTCATTTAGATTTATTTTGTTATTTTAATCTGTTAAAATAGCATACAATATATTTGTAGATGTTTTAATTTAATAAAGATTAGATTAAAATGAAAATGGAAATGATGTTGAATGATTTTATCATTTGAAAGGACATTAATTTTTCCCTATTTTGTCAATAAGGACCGTTTTGCTTGAAAAATTTTTGCTAAAAAAAAATTTTTGTTTTTCTTTGTTGTATTCAAAGTTTTTGGGCCTTTAATTGTACATTATTCGGATTGTGTATAATTAATGTGAATCGGTTCACATATGCTTAATATCTTACATTTTAAAGCAGTTTGAAATGTTTAGGATAGTTCATTTTATCAGTAAAATGAATCGGGATTGTAATTGATGTGGGTAATTACAGAATTACCACATAATTATAATCTATGTTGGATTGGTGGTTTGGATAATAAAACATCGTAATAACGGTATTATGTCTTGCATGTTTTATTTTAGTTGATGCTTTTATAATGTGTTTGGATTGATTGAATGAATTTTTAACGTATTTTTACAATCAGTTGTAACTTAGTGTGGCCTTAGTAGATTGTGTTACCGTAATGATGGTAACATAGTCTTGGATGTATTTTGAGATCTCGAATCTCCATTATTTTTAGTTTTGGGTTTTGAAATTAGTTTGTAATAAATAGGTTATATGTAATTTTATTTGTTGTAATTTCAAAGAAGACTAAAGATGGAGATTGGAGCTCACTCCCGCTGCATGGACCAAGAAGGGTGATAAAGTCAAGCTTCGAGGGTCCAATCTGTTGGATTCCGAGTTGTATTTTATTCTTTTTGGTAGGATAGGCCACACTAGGACATGTTTTTTTTACGTTTTTCTTTCTCGTTTGGTTTCCATCACATGATAGATATAATTGCATCATATTCCGCCTAAACCAAACCACCTAATAAAATGCATGTAAAATGATTCATATAGGTTGAATATTTTAATCATGGACATACAGATGTCACTCGCTTTTAGGGCCATCACCTTAGTTAAATCATTCTCAAGTTGCTAGACATTCGTTCACTTCAAATGAATTTAAGTTAAGATGATGGGACCTTCCCCTATAAATTAAAATTGAGATTAGTCTTTATAGGGAAAACTACTATGAGCCCCTTCTTCGTCGGAAGTCATAATATGACCCCTTCTACGTTGGGTAAGTAGTGAGTGTTGACCTATTTTATCTCAACATTATAGTACGAGTAATATCTCGTGATTATGATGGACTAAAGATAGAATTTACAGAAATTTATCGACCAGGAATTCTAAAAGTAGAATTAGCCAAGAGGTTGGCTTATCAATTTACAGAAATTGAGTCTTGGGATCATTTATATAATTCTTGAGGAAGGTCAATTGTATAAATGCACGAGTCATCGAATTAAACAGTTTTTCATTAGACTCAAATTTAAAACGATGAAACTTATCATATTTATTTTCCCACAGTCATATATTCAGATATAACTGCTAATAACAAATGGCTGGCCATACTGATGACCCAATGCCAAGTGCCACGCTCGGACGTGAGTCCTGGCTTAAGATGTTTATGGACACTATGAATCAGTCAACGCGACTGAAGAATAACGGGGCCAACTTTGCGGACTGGGAGGCGGCCATTACGGAATTGCTGCCAATGATGACGGTAAGATAAGTACTTGACTGACCACTAACACCAAAAAACCCAGGCCCATGCAAGGGAGCTAAATGAATCACGCTTATAGGATTTAGTTATAATGGAGGCGGGGCGATAAAGAACGTACTCATCTTTCAATGCGAATAAATTTTGCAAAAGGACCCGAGTCATGCCCAGGGGTGCAAACAAGATTTTCACCACGCTCTCTAACGAGTTCTCGAAAGCTATGAGGATCGTTAGCTATGAGCATACATGTCGCTTCTTTGAAGCGAAACTCCAAAGGGGCCAAGCAGTTAGCCCACACATTCTTGACATGATTGAGAATGTCAAGAAACTGGAGGCACTTGGTTGCAAAATCGATGAGAAGATCGTCATAGACCGCGTTCTTCATTCACTTCATGATGGTTTTGCCCTTTTCAGGGCAAATTACTATATGAATGATATGAAGAAGAGTCTTCATCAGCTCCACTCACTCCTTGTATAGACAGAGAGTGATATGAAATTGAGTGGGAGTCTGAAACAGGACGTTCTCATGATTGGCAACAAAGGCAAAGGTATGGGCAAGGCTAAGGCAAACCTAGCTGTAGGAAAGCCGAAGTTCAAAAAGCCAGGGCAAGGCAAGAGTGGGCCTGGTGAGTCTAGCGGTAGCTCACAAGGCAAGACAAAGAGCGATGAAGGTAACGTGGAGTGCCACCATTGCCACAAGATTGGGCATTGGAGGAGGAACTGCCTCGTGTACCGAGAGGACATTAAAGCAGGTCGCGTCTCTCCTGTTGGTATGTCTTCTTCTTTTATTCATATGATTGAGATCAACCATGCAACTTTCGGAACTTGGGTACTAGATACTGGTTGTGGTTCTCATCTGTGCAATCATTTGCAGGGCCTAAGAAACATCACAACTCTCGCAAGGGGTGATGTGGACCTGCGAGTGGGGAATGGAGCAAGAGTAGATGCCGTTTCAGTGGGAACATATGTAATCCAACTCCCGAGTGGATTTGAGTTATTTCTGAATAACTGTTACTATGTACCCAGTTTATCTAAAAACAGTATTTCAGTTTCCGTACTTGATAAAGACGGCTTTTCGTTTGTAATAAAGGATAATAGCTGTATTTTCTCTTTACACGAAATGATTTATGGTAAAGCAGTTTCCATGAATGGGATTTATGTTTTAGATCAAACCACAGACATATTGCATGTGAGTAGTAAGAAAGCAAAGGTTGGTGACAAAGATCAAACCTATTTATGGCATTGCCGTATGGGACACATAAATGAAAAAAGCGTGAAGAAGCTCATTGACAATGGGACTATCTCCCCATTTGACTATGAATCTTTTGGCACGTGTGAATCATGTCTCATAGGCAAAATGACTCGAATTTCCTTCAAAGGTGTTGGAATGCGCGCTGCTGACCTATTAGGACTCATACATAATGATGTGTGTGGACCTATGTCAATCAACGCTAGAGATGGCTATAGATATTTTATCACTTTCACGGACGATTTGAGTAGATATGGATATGTCTACTTAATGAAGCATAA
>JAIUZE010018171.1:0-11113 GCA_022085475.1 Heliosperma pusillum
AATTGAGGCCTTGAGGGCCTTGGGTTGTTGTTCATACCTTGGAAAGCATTCACATGTTGATAATCATTTGCACCTTCATTGTTATAAGAGACATTGTTTCCACAAACTTCAAAGGTGTGTCCATATCCATTGCAAATTTCACAAGTGGGGGTTTGATAAGCTTCCACCATGGGAGGTGCATAAGACCCACTAGCTTCATTCACATGATGCCCTTGACTTTGATTTTGAGCTTTTTGAAGCTCGGCAAAACCCTTAGTGAAAGTTTGTGTGAGCAAATCAATCTTGGCATTGGTATCCGCATTTGAGAAGTTCTCACTTGGGTACTTAGAACTCCTTCTCAAGCTATTTCCTCTAGAACTAGTACCATAGCTAGATTCCGACTCAACCATCTTCTTAATCAATGCCGCCCCTTGTTGGTCATTCAAATGATCAAAACTCCCCCCCGCGGAAGCATTCACCATAGCCTTGGTTTGAGGGAGGAGAGTTTGATAGAATGTTTGAGTGACGTACCAATCCGCAATTCCATGGTGAGGGCATCGGGCAAGTAAATCAATGAACCGATCCCATGCTTCTCCCAAGGATTCTCCATCCTCTTGTTGGAAGTTTGTAATCTCATTTCTTAGCATCGCCGTTTTGGAGGCGGGGTAGTACTTACTTAGAAACTCCTTAGCCAAGTCATCCCAAGTAGTGAAAGTGTTTGGAGGATGGTTATTCAACCACCTCTCCGCCCGGTCTTTGAGGGAAAATGGGAACAACATGAGGCAAAGGGTTTCCTCGGGCACACCATTCCTTTTCATGATTCCTACCCTACTTTTGAATTTTCTCAAGTGGGCATGAGCATCTTCATCGGGGAGGCCTCCAAAGCTATCCCGCTCAATAGAACTCATTTGAGCCGGGTGAATCTCAAAATTATTTGGGGCCAAGACACCGAAATTGATTGGAAATTGGGTATCATCGTGGTTGGGACGGTTACGATCACGTAGAGTCGTCATTTGTGGTTGATTTTGTTGTTGAGGTATTGTAGGTGGTGAATTTGGTGGTGTATTTTGTATTGTATTGTAGAAGGGGTTTTCAAATATGGGTTCAATGGTGTTGTTTTGTGGGAGATCGATTGTTGGAGTGGATGTAGAAGCAATTGAACTATTGGCTTGTTGATGGCTAACTCTTCTTGAATTCCTAACCCGAGCAAGTGTATTGGCACGGAGAGTCCTAAACAACCTTTCGGGTTCCGGATGGCTCAAGAACAACCCTTCACCCCTAGGCATGCACTCAAAGTAACTCAAAAACAAGTTAGACTCCTAGTGTGTTTATGGGCACACTAGGGAAAGACAATAATGCAAGGCACTCTACAAATAATCTAACAACTAAAAACCAACAAAAACAACAAGTAACTTGGCTAAATCTAAGACACAAAACAAACTACGAATTTCCTTACGCCATCCCCGGCAACGGCGCCATTTGATGACGGTTTCGTCGTCAAAACAAACATCAAAAATAACCCAATAAAAGTAGTATAAAGGGGTCGAATCCACGAGGATGGTGGGGTCAACTACTAGTTCGATTGAATCCTATTCTAGCCTAAAATAAGACGGATTGGAAAGTTAACTAAAAACTAGGGAAAACAAGTAATCGCTAAGTAATAAAGATGAAAACAATTAAGGGAAAGACTAGGGTGAAGGGTTCACCTTAGGGGGATTTAATGGGTTAGTCGGGTAACTAGCAAATGGGTAAATAATTCGAGTAAAATCGATTGCTAATGTCTCAACAATCGATAATCATCAACAAAGCCATCGCATTTGTCTCAAATCACCCATATAAACACTTAGTTTAATCGTCTCTACCACCGTCGCTTAAGAGAAAATCAAACCATGTTTGATAAAATGGCAACTTTCGTTCACACATTTCATCAAACACTTGGTGTTCATATGGGCAATACCCAAATCATTTACCACAAACTTACTAATTAACCAACCTAATACCCCACATGATCCTCCCTTAGGCTCCCCCTAAACCCTAGAGGGGAATCTACTCACACATGGTAAAGGGAATCAAAGCACTAAAGGGAAGGGGGAGTTCAATCAACATTATGCTATGAGAAGAATAAAGATAACAATCAAAGATGAACTATAAACTAGAAATGGAAATTAATTGCATAAACAATAAAAAAGATGAGAGATTTTATACCAAACAAAACTTATATTGATGAGTAGGGGGAATGTCTTCACCCAAGTCTTCAATACAAACCCCAAAAAATGAAATGAAAGACTAGATTCAACAACTTTAAATGAGAAACTAAACTAGATTAGGGAAATATTAGGAGAGTAATTAGGGATTAATTTAGGTTACAAATTTCTAGGGTTTTGTGCCAAGAGGAATGTAAAGGACTGCTTACAAAATAATAGGGGGGGTATATATAGGTCTCTCGAAATTAAGGAAGAAATTAGAAGAAGAGGGCGAATTTTCAGTTTTGTGTTCCCGGCCGGTCAACCGGCCGCCGGGCCTCTGACCGGCCTGGGGCACATCAGTGTCTTCAGGAACTCCGTCTTCAAAAATCCCAAAATTTCACTAAGTATGGAAAATGGGGGTCTGGGCCGGTCGACCGGCCGCCGGTCCCCCACCGGCCTGGAGCACATTTACACTCTCTTGTGGCTTCTGATGTAGGCGCAGGCCGGGTAGTCGACCGGCCGCCGGTAGGCCGGCCGGCGCTACCTGGGCCTTTTCTTCACTTTTTCAACTTCTTTCATTTATAGAGTGGTGGTCTGGGCCGGTTGGCCGGCCGCCGGTCTGGGGACCGGCCTGGGCTACCTGATGACTCAATTCTTCACTTCTTCCTCTCATCTTCGAATCCCGACTCATGCAAGACCCTATTGCTCCGATTTCTTCATTTTCGCCTTAATTCCTACAAATTAAGACCGATATTCATAGCACGGGAAAACGGGAAGCAGAATGCAATCAAGGGCACGCAAATCCGCGTAAACGGACCAAAATGGGGACGAAAATGAGGGAAAAACGTGACTAATTAAATGCTTATCAGAGACCAAGTCTCCTTGTGCATTCTTGACTACCGTCACTCCTCCCTTTTTGGGTACGACTTGAGTTGGGCTAACCCAACGAGAGTCGGAAATAGGGAAAATGATACCCATTTGCAATAGCTTAATTACCTCTTCTTGCACTACCTCCGCCATGGGTGGATTGAGCCTCCTTTGGGGTTGTCGGACCGGTTTGGCATCCACTTCAAGTCGTATCTTGTGCATGCACGTCACCGGGCTTATCCCTTTTAGGTCCGCTATGCTCCACCCAAATGTTTCCTTATGCTTTTCAAGTAGTGATACCAATTTGCCTTCTTGGTCCTCGGTGAGTGTGCTTGAAATGATAAGTGGTAGGGTGTTCTTGTCCCCTAGAAAGATGTACTTCAAATGGCTTGGAAGGGTCTTCAACTCGACCTTAGGAGGTTGGATAATGGAAGGGAGGGGCTTGTGGAGTGGGATACTCAAGGCAAACAATTCGGATAGGTTCGCCAGTGCAGGACGCAGGCTGCGTCCAGTGACGCAGGCTGCGTCGTACGACGCAGGCTGCGTCGTGGGACGCAGGCTGCGTCGAGCACTGCCTTGCCCTGTTTTCAGCATCTCTATGACGTTGAGCTCCTCATATGTTTCTATTGGCTCTTCCCTTTCCAAGTCTCCAAGACATTCCTGCACATCAAAGTCCAACAACAAACGCAAACCTTCCTCTTCCGTGGGGTTGGTTAAAGCTACCTCTAGTGGGTCTCTATCACAAAGCTTATACATTTGATTCACTAATGGCTCAAAAATATCCAAGAAGAAACAAGATTGATGATCACTCGGGTGCCTCATGGAGTCATAAATATTGTAAGTTAATCTTTTCCCTTCAAATTCCATAGTCAAGCACCCGTTTGAAACATCGATCTTGGTATTTGAAGTTTTCATAAACGGCCTACCAAGAAGGAGAGGGGTGGCACTAGAGCTAGATTCCATATCTAAGACGTAGAAATCCGCCGGGAAGACAAGATTATCGACTTCCACTAGTACATCCTCTACCATCCCCTTGGGGTAAACACTAGACCTATCGGCAAGTTGAATGACTACCCCGGTTTTTGACAACGGTCCTAAACCTAGGGTCTCATAAATAGATAAAGGCATAACGTTTATAGAAGCCCCCAAGTCTAGCATGGCACGTTTAAAACTCTTTCCCCCAATAGTGCAAGGAATAGTGAACATGCCCGGGTCTCCACATTTCTTGGGCAAATTTTGTTTGAAAATGGCCGACACATGTTCACTCACCCTAACCTTATGGGTTCCCTTCTTTGGATTTCTCCTAGGTGTGCAAAGTTCTTTCAAAAACTTTGCATACCTAGGGACACTATTCAATAAGTTAAGGAGAGGAATGTTAACCTCACATTTCCGAAAAGTCTCATATAAGTCATTCTCTTTAACATATCTCCTTGTGCTTATTAAGGCACTAGGAAATGGGACTTCCGGTATGTACTCCTCCACTTCATCATCTTCAATAGCGTCCTTGCTCTTCCTTGAATTTTCTCCCTTTGGGTCCATGCTTTTGGATGCCCCTTTTTCATTTCTCAATATCTCTTCTTGACCAACCACCAATTCTCCTTGGTCCTCAATCTCAATGGTTTCCATCTCAATATTCTTCATCTTTTCTTTTCCTTTGCCTAGGGGGTTTACTTCCAACTCTTTTCCTCCCCTCAATGTCATGGCACTAGCATTTTCCCTTGGTGGGGGAATGGTTTGAGATGGGAATCTTGTGGAGCTTGAGGCTTGGGATTTTGATAAATTTGAGGCCATTTGGGATAGTTGGGTTTCCAAGTTGTTCACCCTAAGGTTGTTAGCCTCCCTATCCTTTCTTGCTTCCTCTCTATCCCTCCTTGCCTCCTCCCTATCCTTCTCTTGATTGGCAAGAAGGGTTTGCAAGATGTCACTCAAATTTCCTTGAGAAGAAGAACTCCCTTGATTTGGATTTTGGTTTGGTTGTCTTTGGGATTGAGAATTATTTGGAAAATTTGAGGTGTTGGGTCTTGGGTTGTTGTTGTTGAAATTTCTTTGTGGATTTTGGTTGAAATTTGTGTTTCGGTTTTGGGTTGGATTTTGGGCTCTCAAGTGATTGAATTGACCATTTTCAAAACTCTTTGACTTGTCTCCTCCCCACCCCAAAAGATCACGATTTCCCACTTGGTTATACATCCCTCCACCACTTTGGTTTCTAGCATTGTAGTTCCCATACCCCATGGCATTGACACTCTCCATGGTGGCTCCTTGCTCAATCATGATGTAACAAGTATTTGTAGCATGGTCACCTCCACAATAAGAACATTCAAGCGGTTCGGGGTGTTGAGAAAATGAACTACCTTTGTTGACAACCAAGTTGAATACCAAGCTTTTGAGTTCACCCATCTCTTGCATGAGTTTGTGATTTTGAGAGGCATGAGAATCTTCCATGGAAGATACATTTCTAGAGCTTACTCCCCTTTCATTCTTCCTCCCGTAGCTTCTTGTATTCATAGCCAACTTCTCAATAATGTTGTTGGCCTCGGCCACATTAAGTGTATCAATACCACCTCCGGTGGCGGCTATAATCATCCGTTGGTCGTTTTGGCATAATCCTTCATTGAAGGCCGTCAATAGATAATCCCCCGACATTCCATGATAAGGGCACCTTGCCACGAGGCTTTTGAATCGCTCCCAATAGTCATAGAGAGTTTCCCCCATGTCTTGCTCAATGGTAGTGATGAGCTTCTTTGAGTGGTTATGCCTCGAATCCGGGTAGTATTTCTCAAGAAATTTCTTCTTCAACCCCACCCAAGTATTGACGGAATGGGCCGGAAGACAAAATAACCATTCCTTAGCGGCATCTTGTAGAGAGAATGGAAATGCCCTAAGCTTAAATTGGTCTTCGGTCACTCCTTGAGGGATGGCCCCTTGGCATATCATGTGAAATTCGGCCAAGTGCCTATTGGGATCATTCCCCACCATTCCATGAAATCTTGGCAAATTATGGACAAAGAACCCCTTTAGCTCGAAATTTACATCCCCCATGGGAGGGTATGCGATACACAACGGTTGCTCTTCATATTTTCTTGCCCGGATTTCACCAATAGTTCTATTATCTTCCATTTCGGGTGGGTAGATGATGTTCAAAGGTGGTGGTCTCCTAGGAGGTGATCTAGGTGGTGACACAAACACTTGTTCTTGTGGTTCTTGAAAAATATTGTTCTCAACCTCCTCTTCACTAGGCTCCCTCCAAAAGGGTCTCCTATAGAGGGGATTCGAAAACAACCAATTGGAAATGCTACTAGAAGCCGGGTCAATGTCTTGGTCACCAAGTCCTTCTTGTGACCTAGGCATAAACTCTAAAACACTTCAACAACACAATTAGTAACTTCAACACCAAGTAACCTACAAACAATACAAAAAAAAGAAATATTTGAAAAACAATCTAAACAAATTATGACGCTAACAAGAGTTTCAATTTGATAAATTAGCTAAATTGCCCTCCCCGGCAACGGCGCCAAATTTGACGGTCTAATTTACGGGGTCGTTAATTCCACAAATTAGCTATGCCAAATAACAATTTATAAAACCGAATCTAGACTCAAACCAACCTAATAAAAAGGGTAGTAAGGGTAAGAAAAGGATCGAACCCAAGAGAAAGCGGTACTAGCTAAAATAATCAAATCTAGACTCTTGCCAAATATCAATTGATAAAATTAATGAATCTAATCACAAATTAAGACACTAATTACTAATTAAGATACTAATCAACTCAAAGACTTAAATTAATTACAAACTATGATATTCACAATGGAAAACATTTAGGAAAACATAAATGGGGGAGTTTGGGTAAAAAGATGAGTTAACATGAAATATGAAATTCTAGCTTAGACACTAACACAAACACCTTCAATGCAAGTAATCAAAAATGTGAGAAAATACTTAGTGTAATTGTCCCAAGTAACACAATAATTAGCAAAGATGACTCCTTTCTTCCTCTCTTCTCAATTATCTAATACCATCTCCTAAGAAATAGCCAACATGAATTAAACCACCCAAAATTGACACTTTACAACTAAATCCACACTTATTAAAACATAAGTATAAACAAAGGAGTGAGCTTTAAGCATTCAACCAAAGGATTGGGCTAGACTTATGCAACTCAACATTAAACCATGTAAAAATCACACAACATACAATTTGTTTCTCAAAAGACTTAAACTTTTAAACCAAAGATGAAACCTTTCAAGTCTACTTCACACATTCAAACATAGGATGACAATTCCTACCAAGAACAAGCATTTATCAAGTAAACAACATGTCAAGCTAGTCAAACCAAATATTCATTTACTTAACATAAAAGATTAACATAAACAAATTGCATTAAATAAAGAAGAAGAGGATTATAGAGTCATACAATGCCAAAGATGTGAACTTGTTCAAATTACACCAAGTAATTAAAGGATTAGCTACCCATAGTCTTCATAATACAACCAAATAAAAAAACCAATTATAAGAGCCTAAATGAAGAACAAAAGTAGAGAAAGTTCTAAGGAAATTATGATGTTTCAATCTATGTATGCTTGGATTCCTCCTTCCTCTTCAGAAATCTTCTTTTATACCCTTGGTCCGCAAACCTAGGGGCCTTCAAAGGTGGGCTTCCAAAAGACAAGACGAGAAAAAGAGAAAAACCCGTGCTGAGAGATGACGCAGGCTGCGTCCTACGACGCAGGCTGCGTCATGCTGACGCAGGCTGCGTCCTACGACGCAGGCTGCGTCGAACGCTGCCAGATTTTCTTCTTTGCTTTCCTTCTTGACTTTCGTTGACCCCATGGATATTGACCCCGCCTTGACTTCCATTGACCCATTGGGCTTTGTCTTCAAACCGTGGTGATTCATTGTTAGCCCACTTCAAGTTCCGGGTTTTTGGGTCTCGGGTTTTCGGGTTTGACTTTTATTGACTTTCGGGATTTGACTCTTAAATTTGACTTAAATTACTAAATACTAACACTATTACAAAAACTAAAATTAACATAAAACAAAGCTAATGACCCGTAAAAAGTAGAACGAAAGACTCTAAAAGTTACTACTAGACACGACATTATTTGACGTTGTCAAACAAGAAAGGATAGGGAGGCTAACAACCTTAGGGTGAACAACTTGGAAACCCAACTATCCCAAATGGCCTCAAATTTATCAAAATCCCAAGCCTCAAGCTCCACAAGATTCCCATCTCAAACCATTCCCCCACCAAGGGAAAATGCTAGTGCCATGACATTGAGGGGAGGAAAAGAGTTGGAAGTAAACCCCCTAGGCAAAGGAAAAGAAAAGATGAAGAATATTGAGATGGAAACCATTGAGATTGAGGACCAAGGAGAATTGGTGGTTGGTCAAGAAGAGATATTGAGAAATGAAAAAGGGGCATCCAAAAGCATGGACCCAAAGGGAGAAAATTCAAGGAAGAGCAAGGACGCTATTGAAGATGATGAAGTGGAGGAGTACATACCGGAAGTCCCATTTCCTAGTGCCTTAATAAGCACAAGGAGATATGTTAAAGAGAATGACTTATATGAGACTTTTCGGAAATGTGAGGTTAACATTCCTCTCCTTAACTTATTGAATAGTGTCCCTAGGTATGCAAAGTTTTTGAAAGAACTTTGCACACCTAGGAGAAATCCAAAGAAGGGAACCCATAAGGTTAGGGTGAGTGAACATGTGTCGGCCATTTTCAAACAAAATTTACCAAAGAAATGTGGAGACCCGGGCATGTTCACTATTCCTTGCACTATTGGGGGAAAGAGTTTTAAACGTGCCATGCTAGACTTGGGGGCTTCTATAAACGTTATGCCTTTATCTATTTATGAGACCCTAGGTTTAGGACCGTTGTCAAAAACCGGGGTAGTCATTCAACTTGCCGATAGGTCTAGTGTTTACCCCAAGGGGATGGTAGATGATGTACTAGTGGAAGTCGATAATCTTGTCTTCCCGGCGGATTTCTACGTCTTAGATATGGAATCTAGCTCTAGTGCCACCCCTCTCCTTCTTGGTAGGCCGTTTATGAAAACTTCAAATACCAAGATCGATGTTTCAAACGGGTGCTTGACTATGGAATTTGAAGGGAAAAGATTAACTTACAATATTTATGACTCCATGAGGCACCCGAGTGATCATCAATCTTGTTTCTTCTTGGATATTTTTGAGCCATTAGTGAATCAAATGTATAAGCTTTGTGATAGAGACCCACTAGAGGTAGCTTTAACCAACCCCACGGAAGAGGAAGGTTTGCGTTTGTTGTTGGACTTTGATGTGCAGGAATGTCTTGGAGACTTGGAAAGGGAAGAGCCAATAGAAACATATGAGGAGCTCAACGTCATAGAGATGCTGAAAACAGGGCAAGGCAGTGCTCGACGCAGCCTGCGTCCCACGACGCAGCCTGCGTCGTACGACGCAGCCTGCGTCACTGGACGCAGCCTGCGTCCTGCACTGGCGAACCTATCCGAATTGTTTGCCTTGAGTATCCCACTCCACAAGCCCCTCCCTTCCATTATCCAACCTCCTAAGGTCGAGTTGAAGACCCTTCCAAGCCATTTGAAGTACATCTTTCTAGGGGACAAGAACACCCTACCACTTATCATTTCAAGCACACTCACCGAGGACCAAGAAGGCAAATTGGTATCACTACTTGAAAAGCATAAGGAAACATTTGGGTGGAGCATAGCGGACCTAAAAGGGATAAGCCCGGTGACTTGCATGCACAAGATACGGCTTGAAGTGGATGCCAAACCAGTCCGACAACCCCAAGGGAGGCTCAATCCACCCATGGCGGAGGTAGTGCAAGAAGAGGTAATTAAGCTATTGCAAATGGGTATCATTTTCCCTATTTCCGACTCTCGTTGGGTTAGCCCAACTCAAGTCGTACCCAAAAAGGGAGTAGTGACGGTAGTCAAGAATGCACAAGGAGACTTGGTCTCCACCCGACCACAAACCGGTTGGAGAGTGTGTATTGACTACCGCCGCTTGAATGCGGTTACATTGAAAGACCATTTCCCGCTACCATTTATTGATCAAATGTTAGAAAGACTAGCGGAAAAAGCTTTCTATTGTTTCCTTGACGGGTACTCGGGGTATTTTCAAATCCCAATCGCACCCGAGGACCAAGTCAAGACCACATTCACATGCCCATTTGGTACATTTGCTTATCGTCGTATGCCCTTTGGTTTGTGTAATGCACCGGGAACTTTTCAACGGTGCATGTTGAGTATTTTCGCCGACTATGTAGAACGAATCATAGAAGTATTCATGGCCGATTTCACCGTCCATGGGGACTCCTATGATGCATGTCTAAAACACCTTGCTCTTGTCTTAGAGCGATGCCAAGAGTCTCACCTCATTTTAAACTCCGAAAAATGTCATTTCATGGTGACTAGAGGCATCGTTTTGGGACATGTAGTGTCGGAAAGGGGGGTTGAGGTGGATAAGGCTAAGGTTGACATCATAAAAACTTTGCCTTATCCCTCTAACACCCGAGACATTAGGTCTTTTCTCGGACATGCCGGTTTCTACCGGAGATTTATTAAGGATTTTTCCAAGGTTGCTAACCCCTTATGCAAGCTTTTGCACAAAGAAGCGGAATTTGTTTTTGATGATAAATGTAGGAAAGCATTCAATGACTTGAAGGAGAGATTGGTCACCGCACCAATTATTCAAGCGCCACGATGGGATCTTCCATTTGAAATCATGACCGATGCAAGTGACTATGCATTGGGAGTGGTTTTGGGTCAAAAGAGTGACAAGGGACCCCATGTGATCCAATATGCTTCTACCCTCTTGAATGATGCTCAAAAGAACTATTCCACGACGGAGAAGGAATTCCTTGGTGTGATTTATGATCTAGAAAAATTCCGGTCTTATCTCTTGGGCACAAAGGTGATCATCTACACCGATCATGCCGCCATTAGATACCTTGTGGCAAAGAAGGATGCAAAGCCAAGGTTGTTGAGATGGATTCTTCTTCTAAGTGAGTTTGATGTGGAAATAAAAGACAAGAAAAGGGTGAAGAATGTGGTGGCGGATCATTTGAGCCGGCT
>JAIUZE010018172.1:0-13500 GCA_022085475.1 Heliosperma pusillum
TTAACGGTTTTACTAAAAACCGTTTCTAATTAATTCCCGCATGCTTTAACATAATTAAAACCCGTCAAACAACAATTAAACAATCTAACATCGACACAACCCAAAGACCAAAACCCGGACCCACCATGGACCAACCCAAACCGGGTCTGAACCGGCCTGGACCGGTCTGGTTGGTCCGGTTCTAGCCATCCTCCACGGTTCACACCACAAACCACCCAAATAAATTCCAACTTGCTTTAATTATCAAACTACCATTTTTAACAACTAATCTAACCATCATCATACAAAAATCATTATTATGAATACTCATTAAAATTCATCAAGAACACTAACTTATTAAAAATTTCCTAGACAACAAAAAAGATCATAACTTAATAACAATCATCAAAATTTATCAAGAACATTAAAACAACATAAAAATTCCATACAACATAAAAATCATCAAGAACACTAAAACAACCTAAAAATTCCATACAACATAAAAATCATCAAGAACACTAAAACAACATAAAAATTCCATACAACATAAAAATCATCAAGAACACTAAAACAACCTAAAAATTCCATACAACATAAAAATCATCAAGAACACTAAAACAACATAAAAATTCCATACAACATAAAAATCATCAAGAACACTAAAACAACATAAAAATCATTACTTATGGAAAAATCATAAAAATTCATAAAACATAATAATAACACTCCTTAGCATATTACTAACTAAAAATCCATAAATCATAAAAATATGAACCAAAAATAAAGATGAACTAAAATCAAAAGAAACAAAACTAAAGGCTATCTTACTAACTAAAAGCATAAATACCATAACATGAGCCAAAACTAAAGACTATGTGACATTAATTCGTCGAGTAAAACGGAATTGTTACCTTAGCTAGCCAAAACAATTAGCACCAAAATAATAATAAGAAGTATATAATAAGAAACCCCCCTACTAATCTTCACCCAAAATATACGAGTCTCCAAACTCGTCTTCAAAATCTTCCCCTATAAGAAATAACAAGAAAAACATTATTAGAACTAAAAATATGAATTTCCATAATTAAAGTGTTGAAAACGATTTTGACGGAATTGAAAATAAACCGTACGTGAATATGAGGAGCGAAGAGGAGAGTCTAGAAATATAAATTAGGATGGATTTAATTAAGAAACGAAGATTTTATGAAGGTTTTGCTCAAGAACGATGAAGAACAAATGATGAACGACGAAGAACACGAAGAACGATTAAAGAAAGCGATATTTTGATCTTTATTTGATTTATGGTAAAATGAAAAGTTGTTGGTGAGTAAAGAGTGTGGGTTGAGCCGTGTGTTTATAGACAAATAAGGATGTCGGGTTTTGAAATTGTTGTTACGTAATTGACTCGCGTTTAATAATTATTTTACGGTAATCGATTAAATATAATTAACGATTAAGTTAATTACACCAAATATCTAGATATTATGATATTGTAATCAAAAGTAACGAAAATATCAAGGCCTATTAGAGGGTAGAAGAGCCGTGTGATGTTGGGTGATATCGGGTCTGTTTTTGCTCGATTTGCGTAATCTCCGTTGACGGATCGATAAAGTAACAAATATCTAAGATATTTGTATTAGTTTAATCGAAAGAATTAAAATATCTCAAGTGAGTGGAAAACGATGACACGGGCGCGTGACTCATGCCAAAGTCGAGTTTCGAGTTTGTTACGGGATTTACGATGAGTCGGGAATAGTTAAATGACGTTCGGTTTAAAACCGTAAAAGTTATTCTTTAAATTCCGAATACATTCAAAATAATTATATTAAATTATGATAAATCTTAATAAATCTAAATAAAAATAAATCAAAAATATTATTTTTTTAAATAAAATTTCGGTCTTCATACTTATGAGACGAGTCGGGAAAAGTCAACGGAAATCAAAGTTGACTGAAAAGTCGAGAAAAGTCGAAGATGACTTAAAAGTCAGGAAAAGTTTAGGACGACTTAAAAGTCAAGAAAAAGTCAATGACGACTTTAAAAAGTCAAGGAAAAGTCAAAGACGACTTAAAAGTCAAGAAAAGTCAAAGATGACTAAAAACGATCTTTTCATGAAATCTCTCAGAAATTCCAAATACGAACGCGGAATTTCAAAATAAGACTCGGAACAAAAATTCCTATTTTAAAAACTTAAGTTCTACTGAAAAATGTTAGTAAATATTTTTACTAGAAAAATCGGGTACTTTTCGGGTTGTTACATCCCTAATACGTACCCTCACCCCTTACTCGAGATCTCTGTGAACATCCGTGTTCATTTGCATCCACGAGAGTCATTCTAGACATAGAATGCCAAGGGTAACAAGTTCTTAGTGTTCATGTCATTACTTTGTGTCCTGACATGGCATATATAAAGTATACGAATGGTTCCAATTTCCCATAAAAATTGGTGGCGACCCCACAAATGCCTTCCACTACGCTTGTCCCTCGTTTCCATCCCGTGGTCCCTCACCAGACCGTGTACCACATTTAGCTAGAAAGAAAAAGGATAGTGAGATTAGTTCTAGAAAAACGAGTTATATAAAAAGTTAGAGGAAAGGGATATTTTATGATATGAAAAGGAATAGGAGAATAAGAGGAAGAGAATGGACCAAAATTAAATGAATTTGCTTGAGAGAGGAAGGAGTTATGAAGGTTTGAAGTTTCAGAAGAAATGGTGTTTTAATGGTTGATAAGTTGTAACACCCGTAAATGTACCCTATTTTTATAGTGAAAATATTTTACGGATACTTTTCAGCGAAATTAAGTTTTAATTTAGAATTTAGAATTTCCGAGTTCGTATTTGGATTTTCCGCGAGATTTCAAGTAAATCCCGTCTTAAGCCGTCTTTGACTTTTGTTGCCTTTTTCCCTTACACATCTCATACTCCCCTTAACCTATTTTGATCCAAGCTTAGAATCGTAATATCTCATTCGTTTCTTGCTCAAATTCTCGTAAGTTCGTCTTATTCTTCCTCTCTTAGCTTCCTCTATCCGTTTTGGCAATAAAATTACCGTCTTTCTCTCTTTTCAAACTTTCCGTCTTTCTCAAGGTGAAGTAAATTCATCTTTTATTAACTATTTGGTAGGTGGTGACCTTCAAGATCCCGACAAAGACTATTTCCTAATCGAAGAGGACCTTGACGCGGAGTGAAGACGCATAAAGGTAACGGTGAAGGGTTACTCGATATCATTTACGTGTTTTTCATGCTTTTATGTTAGAATTCGTGTTTAGAATACGATTAGTAAGCTTATGCTTTATGTTATTGATGATGATTGTTGTTAGTTGATGATTGTTGATGATGAATATTGATTGTTGATAATTATTAGAAGTTAATTATGAGAATTGAAAATGATTGAATGCTTGATGAAGGTTCTCGGGTAGACTGGGGTTCCCAGCCAGGTGACCGGCCGCCGGTCTGCCCACCGGCTAGGAACACATCAGTAGGAAAATTGGATTTTTGTGAGTAGTGATGGTCCTGGCCGGGTGCCCAGCCGCCGGCCTCCAGACCGGCCTGGAGCACACTGCACTTTCTTTGTGATTATTGGATTTTGCTTGATGCGCGAGCCGGGGTACCGGCCGCCGGTCCACTGACCGGCCGGCAACACGGCTGTGTTTTATTCTTACAATTTCTAAAACTCGTAATTTAAAATAGTTCGCATGATTCTTTTATCGTATAATTTTACGTAGTGACTTATAATATTAATGTTTTGAATATTTGATATTTCATTCGCTTGTATCACATGTTTTGTGACGGTTTTTGGTATGTTCAACTTTGAGTCGGTTTTTACAAATGATACGGTTTGAGCACTATTTTTTTATGTGCTTTGTACTCTCATTCCCTTGGCTACCTCCACGTTCGTAAGGCTGGAATGTCGGAACGGGGATGTATCCTACTGCTTAACTGCATGTGTTAGTGGACATACGACGATGTTGTTGGGAGGCGAACGCTATGCGTTGATCGACCCGGCCGTCAAATGTTGTGTACTTGCGAGGTGGTGTTATTTGCATGTAGCGTACCGCTTGTTATGAGGCTTGTGCTCTTTTCCGCCTCTTCCGTGAATTGTTGTACCGAATTTGGGGTACTCGGCGTCAATGATTGACCGAGTCTTGGATGCGAAATGTTTATCGCATGTCGAATCGGAACACGTTTATTCCGTGAATCTGGCCAGGTTTAGACTAGGACCGTATTATTATCGTCGTGCTACCAGGAGGAAATTAGTCTACATATACGAAATGTAGCATCGTGTATGCGTTAAGGGAAATGTTATATCCCGTGGATGCCTTTTAATCATACTTGCCATGTACACGGTGCTAGTGCGTTTCATTTACCGTGAGAGGTGTCGTCTTTGTGACGTGGTGTTTGGATGCGTGATTACATGATTGATTATTCATGATCATTGCATGACTTGGCATGGTTTGTTTGTCGAGTCTCAATCTTATCAAACTTATACCTCTAGAGACACCCGTGCCGATCATTGATAAACCCTAATGGTGATTAAGAGGTGATTAAGAGGCGATCAACAAAAAACTCAGGAAATTTGAACTCTCTTTATCATCATCAATGGCTCGAAATTCTGCAAAGAAGATTCAATCAAAGAACAGCAGCCCTAATAACTATAAATCTCCACAAAAAATTATGAATAACAATGGTCATGAGAAACAAAAAGGTCCAGGATCAGAAGACGTTTTACGTACTACATGAAATAGCAAAAATACCAGGCTTATCGTTTTATGATGAAGAAGATCCTAGTGCAAACACCCAATGGATAACGACGAGAGGGAAAAAGAATACAGGAGTGCCTATTGAGAAACCAAAAGGAAGCCTGGACAATACAAATATTGATCACACAAATCTAATACAAATCAGAGAGGAAGACACTCAGGATGAAGTCAATTACTGGAAGCAAGCGGTCTACTATTTTGTTCTAGGGGCTAACCCTCCTTGGGAGGTGCTCAATGGTTATATAAACAGAGTTTGGGGCAAGCATGGAATAGACAAAGTCTCATTCCTACCCAATGGTGTTTTCCTGGTAAGGTTTAAAGAGATGAAGGGTAAGGATGAGGTATTACAGACAGGATACCACATGTTTGATAATAAACCTCTTATAGTAAAACAATGGCAGGAGAATGTGGACTTATTGAAGGAAGAGGTGAAGGTGGTCCCAGTGTGGATACGACTACATGGACTGGCCCTAAAATATTGGGGCAAGTGTCTCCCTACTTTAGCAGGGTTAATAGGGACGTATGTAAAATCTGATGTGGCTACTATGGAGAAAACTAGGCTTGGCTTTGCTAGAGTTATGATTGAAATAAAAGTTGGCCAACATATGCCACATGATATCAAATTCCTGGATGCTGAGGGACAGATTATTACAGTTAACATTGAATATGAATGGAAACCCATTTTGTGTGACAAATGTAAAAGCCTGGGACATGAAGGAAAGAATTGTAGAAGAGCAGAACAACAGAAAAGAGGACATGTTAAACAAGTGTGGAAGCCAGTGATTGTTGTTCCTTCGACTGTTTCTGCTACCGAATTTCCTGCACTACAAGCTACTCCAAGGATGGTCCTAACTGAGAAGAATGTGAATGCATTGGAAACCATAGGAAAGTCTGTGCCAGGAACAAAGGGAAATGACCCTGTGCTTCAGATTCAGGGGCAGAGTGCACCAGAGCATATTCAAAATGAAGGTGACCCACCCCCAATACTGATTAATGAATAACATTGGTTTTTGGAATGTTAGAGGTCTAAATAGTGTAAATAAGCAAAAGATAGTTAGAAGTTTTATTCATAATAATGAGGCTTGCTTATTTGGCCTGTTAGAAACAAAAATAAATGGTAAGAATGTGAACAATATTTCAAATGCTATGATGGAAGGATGGTGTGTGACTACAAATTGTAACCTGCATAAGGGTGACAGAGTTTGGATTTTATGGCAGCCTAGTATCTTTGATGTGTGGATTTTGCAGTATGATCCTCAGTTTATACATGTCAAGATTACTGTGAAAGCTACTCAGAAGTCATTCTACTTGAGCATGATTTATGCTTTTAATGATGGGCATGAGAGGAAAGATTTGTGGACAAAACTTGTTAGGATTGCTTCCTCCTTTCCTGGTCCCTGGGCAATGGCTAGTGATTTTAACACTGTGACATCTCCTGATGAAAGATTGGGTGGGGAAACTAAACAGGAAGATATGGAAGATTTTATTGATTGCATCCACTCCTGTGGAATGACTGATATTAAGGCCACTGGTGCATACTATACATGGACTAATAAGCAAGAGGCAATGCATAGAAAGTTTAGTAGATTGGATAGGTTTTTGGTCAATCAGGATTGGATTAATACTTTCCCTGAAATGGTGGCTCATTTTCATCCTGAAGGGCTACTTGACCACAACCCTTGTATTGTAAGGAATGCTAACTTAGATGGAAGGAGACAGACTAGCTTCAAGTACTTTAATATGTGGAGTACTGCTCCGGAGTTTCTGGCCAAAGTTTATCAAGCATGGGGCGGACCAGATAGATGGTAGTATGATGTTTAGAGTAGTTAAAAGACTGAAGAATATGAAGCATATTCTTAAGCAGCTTAACAAAGATTTCTACTCTGATATTGAGATTAAAGCCAGTCAAGCTAGTAGTGATCTTGAAAGGATCCAGTTACTACTTGCAGAGGACCTGTTGAATGGAGACTTGATTAATCAGGAAATACAGGCTGGTAATTCCTTAAGATTTTTGACAACTGCAAGAGATAGCTTCCTACAGCAAAAGGCAAAGACAAAATGGCTTGAGGAAGGAGATTGCAATTCTGCTTATTTCCACAATGCTAGTAAGAGGAGATGCCTAAAGATTAAAATTACTCAGACTGAGGATATGCAAGGAGTCTTATGCACTGATAGGGAAAGTATTCAACATGCTTTTTTGGACTATTATATTTCATTACTTGGCAGTAAGACAAACACTGAACCTGTGAGAAATGAGGTCTTGCAGCAGGGACTGTTTTGTAATGAAGAACATGTCACTGCTCTGAATGCCCCAATCAATGATGAAGAAATTAAACAGGTGATCTTTGCAATACCCAAGGACAAAGCCCCTGGACCAGATGGCTACACCAGTGGCTTCTTTAAGGATGCCTGGGACATTGTTAGACCTGATATTTGCCATGCTATCAAAGAATTTTTCCTGAATGGTCAGCTGTTATCCCAGATTAATGCTACTAACATCACACTTATCCCAAAGTGTGATAGGCCCACTACAGTCAAACATTTCAGACCTATAGCCTGTTGTAATCTGATATATAAAGCCATCTCTAAGCTACTATGCAATAGACTAGCTTTGGTTCTTCCTGACATCATTCATGAAAACAAGGGAGCCTTTATTAAAGGGAGATCTATTATTGAAAATGTGCTCATTTGCCAAGACATTGTCGATATGTATGCTAGGAAAAATGCATCGCCTAGATGCTTGTTCAAAATTGATCTTGAAAAGGCTTATGACACTGTTGAATGGGACTTTGTTGAACAATTGTTACATGGTTTACAGTTTCGAGATCATTTCATACAATTGACTATGAGCTGTATAAGATCACCCTCTTTTACTTTGTCTCTCAATGGCAACCTGTGTGGCTACTTCAAGGGACAGAGAGGCCTCAGGCAAGGGGATCCCATATCTCCACTCATCTTCACAATATGTATGGAGTATCTCACCAGACTCATCAAGTTTGCTACTACTAGGTGGCCGTTCCAATACCATCCCCTTTGCAAAAGCCTCAAATTGAATCACCTTATGTTTGCTGATGATCTACTACTTTTCTGCAAGGGCAACACTCCCTCCATCATGCTGCTTATGAGAGCCTTTGCCTCGTTCTCTAATGCCTCTGGACTGAATATGAACAATACCAAATCTGAAATCTTCTTCAGTGGAATGCAGGAGGAAATCAAAGAAGGACTCAAATCTGTAACTGGGTTCAAGGAAGGGATTATGCCCTTCAGATATCTTGGAGTGCCTATTCAACCAGGCAAATTAACAAAGAAGGAAGTGTCAGCCCTGACTGAAAGGATGATAGCTAGAATTAGAGGATTGGGAGCAAAAAAACTGACTTATGCAGGCAGAATTACCCTGATCATGCACTGAAACTATTCAGAAAAGACAACTAAACAATGAAAAATTGAACTAAGATTAAGACACTTGCAAGTACTCTGTTTCTGTTTGAATTGATTGTTAAAGAACAAGGATAGGACCTTATTCAAAGCACAAAGCCAATGATTGAGGGTTGAACTTTGATCCCAGCACACAGCTAAGGACCCAAGCTCACTTCCAAGCACAAAGCAAAGGAAGTTGTCTCAAGCACACAGCCAAGAGATGCAACAGAAACAAGGTTTCAGTTTTATGTTTTACTTCAAATCTGATTTGCATTTCATTAGGTAAAGGCCTTATATAGGCAACAAGGATACAACTCAGACGTTAGGAGATATCTAAGCCAACAAAGGCTTACAACATGAACAAAATAACAACTACAAACTTGCAGGAAAACTGACATAAAGTAGATAAAGCAGAAAAGTAATTCTAATGGGACAATCTGCCTTAATGGGTTTGTTGGGGTTGAAACTGGTGGAGGGGTGGACTTCTGAGCTTGATTCTTGAGCTCAACTGAAGTGGGATGGATGCCAAAGGTCCTTCTAAAAGGCCCTCGAGTTTGTTTGATCATAAAAGGAAAGTTTGATAGTGACATGTTAACTACTGCAAAAAGGCTGAAATCTGGACAGTCTGAAGTTGTCCCTAAGCTAACTCTTTGTGTGTTTGTTTCTGGGGAGGGAAGTCCTGGGGAAAGTTGTAGAGGACCTTCCCAAGACATAGGTTTGAGGGTTGGTTAGGCTTGTTTGATTGTGTGGGGCCCCATGGACCTTGTTTAGAAAGGCTGTGATAGGCTGTTTTTGGCTGGGGGCTGTTTTTGTTGTGTTGGGTTTGTTGGGCTGTTGGCTGAGCTTTGTTGTGGCCTAGTCTTGGGAAGTGGATGGCTAGGCTTTGTTCTGGTTGTGGTGGTGTTGTCTTAGCAGGCTTGAAGTGGTTGTGGCTTGGACTGAATAGAACATTGTCATAGCTGGTCATGGTGTTATCTGAATGTATGTTGTTGTTTTGATGTTGAGTCTTGTCTTGAGTTTGTGTCTTGTCTTGAGCTCGTGTCATGGCTCGTGTCTTGGCTTGGTCACATACTCCCGTTGCAACCTCCTTTTCTTGAAAAGGATTTGCCCTCAAATCTTCCTCACCTTCATCATCTGATTCACCATGGTAAGGACTCAGGTCTCCAACATTGAAAGTACCATGTACACCATAGCTTCCTGGTAGATCCACCTTGTAAGCATTGGTGCCTATCTTCTCCAATATCTCAAATGGTCCATCAGCTCTTGGCATGAGCTTGTTTCTCCTCTTGTCTGGAAATCTCTCTTTTCTTAAATGCAACCATACAAGATCCCCTGCCTTGAATTCCCTTGCTTTCTTAGGCCCTTTGGACCTAGCTTGTACAACTCATTGGACCTTTCAATCTGCTTCTTGACTTGCTCATGAATCTGTATCATTTGCTCAACTCTTTTCTTTGCATCATAGCTTGCCTTGTTTCCTTTGACTGGTGCTAGGTCTGTAGGCATGAGAGGATTAGTGCCATAAACTGTTTCAAAAGGACTTTTACCTGTGCTGCTGGAGGGAGCTCTGTTGAAGGCAAACTCAGCTTGTGCTAGCTTGAGGTCCCAATCTTTCAATGACTTAGAAACAATGCTCCTTAAGATCTTCCCTAGTGTTCTGTTAGTGACTTCTGTCTGCCCATCAGTTTGGGGATGGTGAGAAGTACTAAACAATAACCTGGTCTTCAATAGCTTCCACAAGGTTCTCCAGAAATGGCTCATGAACTTTGTGTCTCTATCTGAGACAATGCTTCTAGGGACCCCATGTAACTTGACAACCTCTCTAAAGTATATTTCAGCCACCCCCAAGGCATCCTCAGTCTTCTTACAAGCAATGAAATGTGCCATCTTGCTAAATCTATCTACAACCACCATGATTGAATCCTTTCCCCTTTGAGTTCTAGGTAAGGCTACAATGAAATCCATACTGAGGTCTTCCCATGGCTTGTTGGGTACTGGAAGTGGTGTGTAAGGGCCTGCTTGAAAATGTGCCTTGGCTAGTTGACAAGATCTGCATCTTTTGCGGGCATCTTGCACATCACTGAGCATCTTAGGCCAATAGAACTGATCTTGTAAGATGTCATAGGTCTTCTGTACCCCAAAGTGACCAGCAAGGCCATTGGAGTGAACCTCTTTGACCAGTAATCCCCTATAAGGTCCCTTAGGCACACACAGTTTGTTCCCATAAAATAAGTATCCTTCTTGAGCTGTGTATTTGCTTCCTTTCTTGACTTGCCCTTCTTGATGTACCTCCCATTCATGCTTGAAGTCTGGGTCTTCTTGATAGAGCTCTTTCATAAATTCAAACCCCAACACCCTTTGCTCCATGAAGGTCAACATTACAGACCTTCTAGACAATGCATCAGCTCAACATTGTTCTTACCCTCTATATACTTGCTGGAGAATGAGAAGGATTGCAAGAACTCTACCCATTTGGCATGCCTGGGGTTGAGTTTGTGCTGTCCATTGATGTATTTGAGAGCCTCATGATCAGAATGAAGCACAAAAGGCTTAGGCTTCAAGTAGTGTCCCCAATGATTCAATGCCCTCACAATGGCATAGAATTCCTTGTCATATGTGGAATAGTTAAGCTTGGCCCCATTTAGCTTCTCACTAAAGTATGCCACAGGTTTCTTTTCTTGAGTAAGCACAGCTCCTATGCCAAGACCACTGGCATCACACTCTACCTCAAAGAGTTTGTTAAAGTCTGGTAGAACCAATATTGGAGACTTACACAATAGCTCTTTGATCAGATTGAAGGACCTTTCAGCCTTCTCAATCCACTTGAACTCTCCCTTCTTCATGCACTCAGTAATAGGGGCCATGATTGAACTAAACCCTTGTATGAACCTCCTATAGAAAGATGCCAATCCATGGAAACTTCTTACATCAGTAACAGTTTGAGGAATGGGCCATTCCTTGATTGCTTGCACTTTCTCAGGATCAACTGCTACCCCTTTCTTAGAGATGATGAACCCAAGGAAGTAAACCTCAGGCTGCATGAAGGTGCACTTCTCTAGCTTGCCATACAACTTATTTTCTCTTAGGACCTCAAACAACATCTTCAGATGTTGCAAATATTCTCCCTTTGTTGAACTGTAAATAAGAATATCATCAAAGTAAACCACTACACACTTGCCTAAGTAAGGCCTTAGGACTTCTGTCATCAACCTCATGAAGGTGCTAGGGGCATTAGACAACCCAAAAGGCATCACCAGCCATTCATAGAGCCCATGTTTAGTCTTGAAAGCTGTCTTCCATTCATCCCCTGCTCTTATCCTCACTTGGTGGTAGCCCTGCCTTAGATCAATCTTAGTGAACCCTTGAGCCCCACTTAGCTCATCCAGAATATCATTAAGTCTAGGTATGGGAAACCTATACTTGATGGTAATGTTGTTGATGGCCCTACTGTCAATACACATACGCCAAGTCCCATCCTTCTTTGGCACAAGCAAGGCTGGTACAGCACAAGGACTGAGGGAGTCTCTGACATAGCCCTTGTTGAGTAGTTCACCTACTTGAAGTTGGAGCTCTTGTGTAGCCTTAGGGTCACTCCTGTAGGCTGGCTTGTTGGGTAAGATAGCTCCAGGCACTAGTTCAATGTGGTGCTCTATCCCTCTAAGTGGTGGCAGTCCACTAGGAAGCTCAGTAGGGAAGACATCACCATAACTTTCTAGGATAGCTTTGACCTCTTCAGGGATATCAATGATACTCATCCCAGTCTCCTTGACTAGCAATATGTATACAGGTTGTAGCTCACTTAGCTCTTGTGCTATTTCTGATTCACTTATCAACATGACTTCTTTGGAAGCCTCACTCATGGGGTTTGGGTTTATCTTTAAAGCAGGTGGTAAAGGTGCTAGGGTGATCTTCTTCTTCCCATACTTGAAGGTGTAAGTGTTGTCTCTCCCATGGTGTATGGCATCCCTATCAAACTCCCATTGTCTCCCAAGCAGAAGGTGACATGCATCCATAGGTAGAACATCACAAAGACTCTCATCCACATACCCTTTACCAATTGAGAAAGGTATAACACATTGTTTATCCACCTTGATCTCAGCCCCTTTGTTTAGCCATCTGAGTTTGTAAGGTATGGGGTGGTCTTTGGTGGGTAGAGCTAGCTTGTCTATCAGTGTTTTGGAGGCCACATTAGTGCAGCTTCCCCCATCAATAATAAGGTTACATACTCTACCCTTGATGGTACATCTGGTCCTAAAGATCTGGTGTCTTTGGTCCTCTTCCAAAGGTTGTGGTTGAGTATGCATTACCCTCCATGTTACCAAACTTAACCCTGCATCAGGCTCTATCAACTCCTCACTAGCCGCTACCTCAGGCTCTTCCATCTCTTCATCACAGACCAACACTTCATCATCTCCCCAATGGATTACTTCTAGGGTACTCAGAGCCCTTTTAGATGGACATTCTCTAGCATAATGTCCATACCCTTGACATTGAAAGCACTTTTTGAGAGGGGTAGTCTTCCTTTGGCCTGCCTCAACAGCCTTGCCTTTATCAAGGTTGAAAGGAGTCTTAACAGGAACCACAGGTTCTCCTATCGTAACTCCTACAAAAGGTTTGAAGGTGGGGGTTCTGGAAGGTGTCTTAGAAGCACTGGCCTTTCCTTTTCCCAATTTTTCTACCCTTAAAGACAAGTTGACAGCTTCCTCAAAGGAGTATATGTTTTGTAACCTGACTTTACTAGCTATCCTTTCATCCAAACCCTCTAAGAACCTTGCTATCTTTTGTTCAGATTTCTCAACAACCTCACATTGCAAAGTGAGTTGTTCAAAGTCTCTTAGGTAGGACTCTAAAGGTCTTTGGTCTTGCTTTAGGTGAGTAAGCTTAATGAACATGTCCTGAGTGTAGTCCCTAGAGACAAACTTAGATCTCATTTTCTTTTTTAGTTTGAGCCATGACTTGACAGGTTCTTTCCCTTCCCTAACCCTCAAGGTTTTCATGTTTTCATACCACAGTGAGGCATAGCCTTTTAGTTTCATGATAGCAACCTTAAAAGCCTTTCTATCAGTGTATCCTTTAAACTCAAAGACTCTTTCTAAAGACCTTAGCCAATCTAAGAAATCATCAGGGTTCAAGCTACCTAGAAAGTCAGGAATCTATACCTTGATATCTTTGTCTTGGTGTCTGAGAAGGCTGTGATCTGAGCCATCTGAATCTGACATTTCAAACTGATCTACAGGTTGTCTCCTCCTTACTCCACCTTGTGGGAAAGTTGCTCCTCTTCCTCGACCTCTGCCTCCCCTTGTATCATTGTTCTGTTGGCCCTCAAGGAGTTCATTGACAGATCTA
>JAIUZE010018173.1:0-51934 GCA_022085475.1 Heliosperma pusillum
TAGCCTCTAGGAAAGGCCAAACATGCAAATTCGGGTCCCAGTACTCAAGACAAGCATCCAAGAAAGGCCTCACAACCTTCACCAATCATAGGCTCAAGATCGATCCTAAATTTAAAGCACCCATATCATGTTTCTCTATATTTGTGAACTCATTGGTCCACTCTTTAAGACGGCTTTCAAAGGCATCCATGATTGTGAAATTTTTGATTTTGTGTGATAGACGTATGATAGACGGAGGAATTGTATGAACAATAACTTCCCCGACCTATCTATTTATACTATTCACTCTTTCCCAAATTTAATCAGGGACGGACTCACCCAGGAACGGACGCTGCATGAGCTGCGCCCTTTCGAAGAGTCGCCGCCTCTTCCCAAGGTCCTTTGTCCTGATTTCCAGGTTTGGATCTTTCCTAATTTACGTCCAAATATAACTTCTTATTCCTGTAGGATGAGGATTTGGTAATGCGCCGAATTTCAATGTTATTGGATTTCCTAATCTTTGTCGGGTTCGCTTCTCGAGACGGAAATCGACATTGCCGCCAAACGAGCACATTTATTAATTTTTTTCATTTTCTTTTCAAATTTTTAGGGGATCATTTCCGGACATTTTCTGCAAATTTATTTATAAACTTACATTTTCTTTTTTTAGGGGGTAGCTCTCCCTACCACCCAGTCATTTTTGCACATTCCATTTTCGTTTTGCGCCAGTTTAGGCTACCAATATGCTACATGTAAATTATGTGATTTCTATGTGATTTTCGGCAGTATGACGGCAGAAACCGTCGTCTACCAAACCTGTTTTTAGACTAAACTGCAGGAACAGAAAATACCCAGCAACAAAGGCACTCAAAAGAGACATATACATCAAACTGGAGGCTCTCGCCCAAAACAAAATCCGAAAATCCAAAATTGGGGGCTTTCGCCCGAAACAAAGTCAACATATACAAAAGCAAGTCAAAATGTACAAGTCAACATTAAAATACAGCTAATCCTCATCACCACCCACCATGGCCACGGTCACCTCGAGAGCGGCGATTTCAGCATCCCTAGCATCCAGCTCCCTCAATAGACGAGCCGTCTTCCCGAGACTCCGCTAGCTCCCACTCCAAGTCTCTCTGTGAAGGAATGCCTTATTTCAATCATTTAATATCAAAATACATGAAGATACAATAAGAAGAAAAGGGAATGAGAGGTTCATACCTGTCAATCCCGGCCACCTAAGAGCGCCTCGATAGCCGTAGCCCGCAGACGCTTGGCCACCCTCCGCAACGCCACATGCTGAGACGGTGTAACCTGTATTCAAATTAAAATAAGGATCAAATCAAATGCATTCCTATGCGATGAAAATAATGAAGATAGCCACCACCTCGAGGTAAGCTGAGGGCTTGACGCCTGCCACCTTGATCTTATGCAAGGATTGAATGACTCTTTAATTGACGATCGTTCTTCATTTCTCAAATTAAAAACCTCGAGGTAAGCTGGGGGCTTGACGCCTGCCACCTCGATCTCCTACACATATCAAATAACTCTTTAATTGACGATCATTCGTCACTTCTCAAATTAATTCAATTAAAAAAAACACCTCGAGGTAAGATGGGGGCTTGACGCCTGACACCTCGATCTCCTACACAGATCATATAACTCTTTAATTGACGATCGTTCGTCACTTCTCAAATTAATTCAATTGAAAAAACAAACACCTCGAGGTAAGCTGGGGGCTTGACGCCTACCACCTTGATCTCCTACACAGATCAAATGACTCTCTAATTGACGATCCTTCGTTACTTTTCAAATCAATTCAAATAAATCTTTAATTGACGATCATTCGTCACTTTTTAATTCAATTCAAAAAAATACAAGAAACAAGCAATGCTCGGGACCCACCTTTCGGACATACAATGCGTGGGCCCGCCTTTTATCATCAGGATGTTGCTCGCCACAACCGAGCAGATCCTCGGAATGATCCGATCCTGACAGAGTCTTCCGTACACTCGCGCCTTGACAGGCTTCAAAACCGTCACATGACGTTATTATCTCAGCAGGGACCCACCATTCGGACATACAATTTGTGGGCCCATCTTTTATTACCAGATTTTGCTCGCCACAACCGAGCAAATTCCTCGGAATGATTCGATCCTGAGAGAGTCTTCCATATATCGAGTTTCACAAATTCCTTTCAATAAATGTTTCCCCGACGAGAGTTCGCCTGAGGACAGAGACAGGCAGATTCTCACATATGATATCTTCTCAACGGCTGGCGAGCCTCATAACACGCCCCATTTTAGTGGATGGCGAGCCTGACGACGCAACCCAATTCAAACGGTTTGCGAGCCTCACATCGCACCTCATTTCAAACAAGAAGATGTCTCAGGTATGACTCCTTCTTATGGCTGGTGAGCTTTTATACGTAGTCTAACAGACTTTAAATGACCTTCCTCGATGGTCGACAGACTTTAAAATTCGACAGGTCCTTGGTTCAAACCCCTTGAGCCACCTCGCGTCGTCATAGTCATCAGGTTGTAATCATCGATTGACCTGATGGCTATACTTTGACTTTTGCCTTGTCCAAGCCTCAGTCAAAGTGGGGGCTCTGTAGATACCTCGTTTCTACACCTTCCGCCAACCACCCAGTGATGATTGGGCCGCATGTTTGGTACGCGGAACAATTTATGACAATTCGTAAGTTTATCGTCAAGTGATAGCTCAAATACTTGTGTCTACCCCTTGGTCGTCATCTACGCATCGATACGGTCGTTTTGACAGTCAAAGTAAATGCAAGTAACGAAATAGCGAAAAGTAAAGAGAGGCACACGACAAGTGGTTCATTTTCACAAGTTGAAACCTACGTCCACTATTCTCGATTAATAATCTTTAATACCTTTCTCCGGATTACAAAAATTATCAACCCACTTGTATAATCAACTATGATTATAACTCAAGGTGAGTATCACTAAATACTCTATACTATCTTACGTTAATAAGAAAGTACAATATAACTCACACAGATTCTCGTTAAAGAATAGATAAGATTATGTGATGTACTATTATCCAATAACGTATTTCACGTGAGCGATTGACAAAGAAGATGCACGACTTTTTTGAAAAACAAACACTAAAAATAATAAATATTTTGCTCAAGGTTTGCTTTAAAATCAATTTATAAAATTCTCTCAATTGTATATAAGTCGTTGTTGAATGATTGAGATGGAAGGAGTATTTATAATAGAAGCATAGGAGATATAAAATCTAAAACCCTAGCTTTATATTTAAGAAAGATATTTATCTTTAATATCTTAAAATATTATTTGCTTTATCTTTTAGAAATATATTTATCTTTTAATATCTCAAAGTATTGTTGTAAAGATATATTAGAATCCTAGATTAGGTAAACAAGGAAAACATCCTATGATGGCCGAAATCCTTCATCACCATGAACCCTAGGAGCATGCAACCCTAGGAAGCACAATCCTTGGTTTACACGAAACCCTAGGTGGCACAAATCCAAGGTGGGATTATTAGGTTAACAACAAATTGAGATAGAATATATTAGAAACCCTAGGTAGCAAGACAACTCATAAGTTTTGTTACTAACCAATAGAATCTCATAAATACATCCTCATTCAAAACTTTTGATAAATATAAATATACTCTTTCTCTTTTTGAAAACATTTAAAATATTTATTTCCAAAATCATGCATCAACTTTTATCATCCAAAGTTATAGGTCCAAGCTATAAATTTGAACTTTAGCATATAAAGTTATAAGTGATTCATAACTTTACAAACTTAAAATCACTCAAATGGAATAGTTACCGAATGACGACCTATACTATCTAATCTTCACAAAGATCTTCAGTATACGGATCATCTCTTCATCTTGATCACAAATACTCTCCATCTTGAGTCTTGTGTTATTTGAGGTAGATCTTGATTGAATTGATTCTTTAAAGTTATAACCAAGGTAGCTATAACTTTGCATAGGAACTTCCAAAGCTATACTTGAAGTTCTTATAAATTTGTCTCACAGAATGCTTCAAAGTTATGCATGAAGTTCCTATAACTTTGATCTTCTTTCATGAAATTGTTGTTAGCTATGATAAGACTAAAGCACACAATTACATGCATATGATATATCAAGTAAAGCACATTATCAAGTATCAACATGTCATTATCAAAACTATAAAATAGGTCGAACAGCGACTCCACAAATGCGTATTTCTACGCTTGTTCTGATCCGTGGTCCCGCCGTATACCACACTAATATATCTGACCCATCGGATTTCAAGATTAGGGTTTTATCGACAGATCCCGTTTTAAAATCGCTTTGAAGTAAAAAATTTGACAATATGTCGTACCAAGCTCTTGATGCTTCTTTCAAACCATATAGAGTTTAATCTAGTTTGAAGAAATGGTTTTGAAACATGTTATCCAAGAATCCGTGGGGTTGCTCAACAAATACTTCTTCTTATAAATATCTATTAAGAAACGCGGTCTTAATGTCCATTTGAAATAATTTAAGTCCTTTATGAGCTGCAAATGCTATTAACAATCTAATAGTTTCAAGTCGAGCTACGGAGGCGAAGGTTTCGCTGTAATCAATCCCTTCTTGTTGATTGTATCCTTGGACAACCAATCTCGCTTTGTTTCATACAATAACTCTCTTATCATCCGCCTTGTATCTGAACACCCATCTAGTACTATTGACTGATCGTTCCTTTTTTCTAGGAACTAAGTGACAAACTTTGTTCCTCTCAAATTGTTGAAATCCAGTCTGGTTCAGTGAGGGCTTCCTTGATGTTCTTTGGTTCAATGGTAGAGAGAAAAGAATAAAAGGAGCAAAAGTTGTTCAAGGATCTTCGCGTTTGAACACCCTTTCTCAAGCTACCAATGATTGAATTTGTTGGATAAGAATATTTATATTTCACTTCTTAGAAGCCTCAGACACTTCTTCATTTTAGTTTGAGGTAGAAGTTTCAAATGTTTCGGAATCCAGGGTTGTTCCCCCTGAATTCATCCTGAGGTTATAGGTGAATTAGGTATAACTCTGGATTCACTACTCTGATTTGAATTCAAGGTTATAGCTTCATCGGCTATAACTTTGGTACTCAATCCCTTGTTTGAGAGGAAGTTATAGTATCATCATCTATAACTTCAGCTCTCTATCCTTTGTCATTTAAAGGAGTCTCAAATTCATCAATTATGCCTTCGATCTCCTTTTCTTTTTCATCTAATTCTGGAGGATCATCCTTAGATAGTTGAAAGTCAGGTTCATTTTCATCTTCCTCATTGTGATACACGAATTGGTGATCCTTGCCGAACTGTGGTACGCGGGGAACCACGAAGGGGCGCACTTGGATGGACAAGCGTAGAAATACGCATTTGTGGAGTCGCCACCAATTTTTATGGGAAATTGGAACCGTTCGGATACTTCATGCCATATCAAGGCAAAAAGTGATGACATGAACACTAAGAAATAGTTACCCTTAGGTATTCTATGTCTAGAATGACTTCTCGTGGATGCCAATGAACACGGATGTTTAGAGAGATCTGGACTAAGGGGTGAGGGTACGTATTGGGAAGCTATTTAATCGAACACCTAATCCTGCGCGCCTCGATATCGGCCTCTACTAATGATTAGGTAAATCGTTTGTATTTGATATGTTATCGATTGTATGCATGCAATGCAACATCCAACGTTTTAATCCTACCATGTGAATTAGACTATGTCGGTGAACATGTAATTAGCACTCAATTATGTCGAAATTGGGAATTTAGAATGAATTACATACGAAAAGCAAATAAATCATATAATTACAATGAATAAATGAGATTACAATGGATTACAAAGATTGCAAAGGATTACGGGATCTACATTAGAAATATACTCAAAATGGAGGTTTAAAGAAAAGGAAAAGATTTGAAAAAATAAAAGACAGATTAGGAGCGATAATATGACTAATAGTTAATTAATTACGTAATTAAAGTTACGTCAAGGCAAAAACAGAAGTTCAGGGACAGAAGTCAACCCAGAACAGGCGCAACAACAGTTGCGTCCTCTGGAAGAGGCGCATGGCTTGTTGCGTCTGTTCTTGAGTTGAATTCTGACTGTGAAGTCAGAATCGCGAGCAGTTAATGTTGTTTTGAATATTTAAGATGGATTATTGACTTATGACTGATGCGAGTCGTTATACACCAAAAATAAAAGCCTAAGTCTACTAACTAAAGAAGATAGCGAAAGTAGGGTCGATCTCCACAGGGAGGAAATTAACTAACTGTAATCTAAGTCTGTCAATCACAGTCTGGGGGTTTTGATTTGGTTTTAAACTAAACTAAATAAGATTCAAGGGAAGAAAAAATAAAGGTAGATATTAACATGAAATAAATTAGATAAAGGGAAATATGCTAGGATTCGGTCTACTGCAATATAGGCATCTACGGGTCAACTAAGTCAGTCAATCTGTCAATGAAAAGAGCAATGGTTTTCTCCTCTCGGTCTCAAACCACCCTAGGGATTTTCCTAATTAACTCTCGCTCTCTTAGGAGTCACCTATCAATTCTAAGCAAGCCTTTCCCTTCCAATCTCTCGATCCAGGTCGGGGTTAACTACCTAGCTAGTCTCCTGCGTGCACTCATTCGACTAACCTCAATTATACTGCTTAGATTGATTCTCACATTCAAGACTAAACAAAATACTTTATCCTATCATGCCTTTACTACAGTTTTCCTCATCCTAACATACAAGGGAATTAGCTACTCATACTATTAATAATGCTAGCAATAAAGACGGTTGAATATATGATATTAGACATGATATTATCGTAATTAACAAGCATAAAGAAACAATATCGCAGAAATCAAGAAAGATAAAACAGTAATTAAGACTAAAACAAAGGTTAAGAATAAAGGAGAGAAAAGATTTTACAATCTTAGCAAATCCGGCGTAAAGAACAAATCCACGTCGATAATAAACCCGAATGTAAACTTAAAGAATAAGAAAGTTCAGAAACTAATGTTGAATGATTAGTGTCTGCTAAGTAGTTTATAATAATCAATGATAATCCCTAATGACGAAAATAAGAGTCTTATATAATGCATAACACGACTTTTAACCTAATTAATCTATGGACTCAAGGCCCGTAATAGATTTCACTCGATCGTAGGAAAATTCCCTTCGATCGAGGCTTTTATTCGAGGATATCGGTCGATCGAGGACTTCATCCTCTCGATCGACCAACTCTTCAACAGCTACCCCTCGATCGAGCAGATGACAGCTCGATCGAGGTCTTCCTCACTTCAACTCTCCTCGACCGACTAAAGAATTAGTCGATCGAGGTCTTATGGCCTAGCATGTAGTGTTGGTCGTGGCTTTGGGCTTGATTGTGAGCGGTTTCACGCTTTCCCATGCAAAAGCTTTTGTTCCGTTTCTTCCATTCTTCTAAATGCATGCAAAGTGGACTGTTTTGGCTCGGTTTCCGCTACTACGCAGCTTGTACTTACAAAATGGTAATAAAAGTACAAAGTAGACAAATAGGGGCATATAGTGACATAATATCACCTAAATGACATAGAAATGCGTGCATAAACGGACTTAAAAGTCTATATAAAATACACGCATCAAACTTCCCCAAACCAAACCTTTGCTTGTCCTCAAGTAACCTAAATGCAGATATATGGAACTAAATGAACCTAGGGGAATGGAGTAAGTTTCAGAGCTAGCTACAAGTCAATGCTAAACCGTTTAACGCACTCATTCAATCGCTACAAAGCTTAATACGAAAGTGAACGAATTTATACAATCTTGGGAATAATTTAGACTTTCGACCCTGCAAGACTCAACCAAATTTGGACTCTCACAGGTCACTCTTCTCTCAACAAGCACATGGTAAGTAAATATGTATAAGAAAGAGAGAATAAAATATAGTCACTCACCTAGACTACGACCGACACAACATGCATTGCTAACTAATATGAAAGATGATTCAAGCACCGTACACACGCATAACCACCGTTCAAGGACTATCACGTGCCGAACATTTACAAAAATATGGATATGTGAGGCTAATTGGTAAGAAGGGGCAAAACAATTAATGGAAATGTGAGGGTAAATAGCCAAGCTAGTTCCTAACAAGACCGTAATAGAACTCGTCCCATTCTTCCAACTATCAAAAACTAAGCTCGATGCCTTAACATCTCTAGGCATATGCAACACAAATCCCATGAAACACCTCGATAAATAATAAAAGGCATAGGAGGTGTAAATAACAAAAACTTCAACCAATTATTTTTTTTCTCAATATATTTTTTCATTTTTCATTTTTCATTTTCTTTCTTTTTTTTTCTTCTTTTTCTTGGCTGATCGAGGGAAAAACCCCTCGATCGAGTGAAATAAGTCACTCGATCGAGGCAACATACTACAACATCTGCTCGATCGAGCTAAAAGCTGCTCGATCGAGGTACTATTCATCACTTCTCTTCTTTTTCTCGCAAATACCCACTCCAATCAATGAAAACGAGCCAAAAAGTGACACAACGGTAAAATATACCTTGACTACTAAACTAGCTCGGCAAAGGTAGGCTCAGTTAGAATGTAGTTAAGGGCAACAGGTAGATATGGCTTTATGTGGAGTTAATGGGGTAAAATGAAGAAAATGGAGATGCAAATATTCTTAAAACACGTAATACCGACCACAAACCCAATGCGTGCAGGCAATAAGAAATCAAAGTTCATATACAAGCAAATGACACGAGATGTGGGGAGTAACTACTCTCATTCCTAGATGAACTGGTCATATATGTCACCAGTTATAGGCTCTAAAACTCAGAATGTATAAGTAGTTTGCCAAAATGTTAAGTCAAGTCTAATAATCGAATTTAAATTCCAAGACAAAATTCAATAGTTCACTACTTCGATTTTACTAAGTAAGTCAAGAATGGTGCAAGGAATAGCATAAGATAGACTTGTAGTGCAATTTCATCACGAACAAGACTCCAATCCGACTCGACTATATGCAAAAATAAACGTGATATTTTTGATTTTTTCTTTCAAAATTTTTTCTAATTAACATGAATTGTAAACGTGAATGCAATACAAATGCAAATGCAGACGCAAAAGGATGCAAAACACCTCCCCAAACCAAAACAGACAATGTCCTCATTGGCTACAACATAACAGCATATAAGGGAAAGGGAAAAACAACCTAATTCATGTTCCTAAGGGATGAAATATATACACAGAATGGAAAAAATAAACAGAAAAAACTCACAAAACAACGGCTTCCCCAAACCAGCATCAAACTGGGGAGCTAACATCACCTCCGTCCAGTAGTCTCCTCCGTCTCCACCCTATACGTCGGGTCCCTCTCCTCCTCCTAAGCTAGCCTCCTAGCTGCCAACTCCGCGCGCTCCCTCATGGCCCTCTATGCTGGCGTCTCGTCCTCTTCCTCTCCAGAGGAAGAAGAAGATGGTGAAGGATACCCACCCTCTGGGTATCTGTTGAACGAGGGGTGAGGCCATCCATCTGGAATAGGACGTCCTCTGCGGATATGGTCCTCATAGATAGGGAACAAAGCCAAGGCCTGATCCCGTCGCATCTGTGCTATATCCCTGCGCATATCAAGTAGCAAAGCATCACGACGCCCTTGGTCCATGACCTCAGACGCCTCAAACAGGGGAGGACAAACAAAATTAGCCGGAAAACCCGACTCAGGAGGGGGAGTGGTGGTGGTGACAGGCGGGGGCATGACAGTGGTCGGCCCAGCCTGTTGAGAACCCGACGGCTCTCCAACATCCCTCTGCGGGGAAGCTCTCTTCCTCTTCTTAATGGAAGAGGAAGGTGTAGTAGTGAAAGGTAGATGGTAAACAGAGGGAGGAGGTTTCACCCCTCTCGCAGTAGTGAGAGGTGAAAGAGAAGGTAATGTAGGGCAAGGTAAGACAACGGATGTGGAACCACATATCTTCCACATCCGACGCTCAGAGCCCGTCATCCAAGCAAACCCTACCATGACAGGTATATCTAAGTCGACGCCAGGTCCTAAGCGCGAATGAGTCCTAGGGAAGTCTGAATAAAGGTGGCGGCCAATCTTACTGACCAGACCGCCACAGACTACGGCGCTAGACACCCTAGACTCTAGGTTCTTCCAGTGAAGAGCCACTAAGTAAGCTATGTTCAGGACAAATGGGGTACCGCTATCAACGTTCAGGTACCCCGCTAAAATGGCTAACTCGATGTTGTTGATGTTGTTGGGTTTTGGTCTAGCGAAAATTGACTCGCCTAAGAGTCGCAGAAAATAGCGCAGCGAGGGGTGGTGAACGTGGGCCACCCTACGAGTGCCGTAAGGTGTGTGAGAAAGGGCGGTCCAAACCTGGGTCAACAGCTTCCTAGGAGCTGCCAAAACACCGTCACTCGAAAGACCCAAAACCTCCCCAAACCTAGCTAAAGTCCAAGAATGCGACTCATTAAAGAGTCGGAAATGAATGCAAGCGCTAGATGGTGAGGTAACATACATATCGGTCTCAAAAGTATAGGAACTGAAAAACTCAAGCGTAGGTACTCGATATGTATACTCCCTCATCGAGGCCAAACCCGACATCCCCATCCCGTTAAGTAATAGGCAAACATCAGTAAATAAACCTAGCTCCTCTAGGTCGGGACGGTGCAGAAAACGGTTCAAATGGATAGGGGAGTCAAGTAACCAAGATAACCATTTCCGGTGAATGCTAGAAACGAATTGTACCTCCCTAATCCGCGGTAGTGGCCCAAGAGACTCCACGCTAGATGGCTGACTAGCAGCCTTGAGAGCCTTCTGGGGTGCCAATCCTCGAGTAGTAGCTAGCTTATGCGCGGCTAGCTGGCTGGTGGTCAACGCCTTCTTGCTAGGAGCGAGTGATGAACTAGAAGGCGGAGCGACCTCAGTAGTGGTCGCTGGAATAACGGCCTCAACAGTGACCGTGACAGCAGTCGGAGTCTCAGTATGCTCCGTGGAGACCGTCTCAGCAGCAGTCTCAGTAGTGGTAACAGCAGTATCGGTCACAACAGCAGCGGTCTCAACAGTAGCGGAAATCGCTTCTGTCGGCACCTCAGTGACAACCACGGCAACCATGGACTGACTAGGGACTGAACTCGACTCCATACTACAAAGAAATAACAAAGAAACAATTAATAACCTCTAATTCACTAGATTAATCTGGTAATCAAATTCTAACCCTAATTGAACCGAAAGAAGGGAAGGGATTACGAATTAACTAGTAGAATAGTAAAGTGATACTTACTTGTTGATGATTACCCAAATATTAGCAATTAATCAATCGAATTCGAACAAATTGAATTAACAAACCCTAAATTCACGAAATCTTCAAGTAAATCGAGATAAAAGGTGAAAAAGAAAGGGCTTTTCGATTAATTGCAATAGTAAAGTACTAAGGTATATGTAATTGGTAATTAATTTAGATATTAACACGAATTGCAGGTAAGATTATGCAGAAAAATCGAAAGATGAAGAATAAAAGGGGAATTGGGATCGAGTAATTTAAAAGAGGATCGAAGACTTCTCTTATATAGGTAGGTTAGTTCGATCGATCGATCGAGTAGAAATTCTACTCGATCGAGAACTTTTTCAGGCAAGACCGCTCGATCGAGTAGGTCTGATTTACTCGATCGAGGACTTTCTTTTGGTGATCCTCAGTTTACTGGAGCGTTTTGAATTTCCCTCGATCGATTTGAATTCCACTCGATCGAGGTCTTTTTCTTCCCCAAATCTCTCGATCGAGTAACAATTTACTCGATCGAATGATTTTCCTATTTGCACAGCCTTCGACTTTTACCAATTGATTTCCGCTTCTTTTTCCTGCAAAAACGATACAAGACGATACCCAAAAAAAATACCAAAAAAGTGTCTAACAGGAAAAGTAAATTGTTTATCTAAACTACGGATTATAACGTAACGTCTAATCTAAGTAAATAGTCTAATTGTCTAATTGTCTAATGAAAACGCAATAAATTGTTATTTACAAATTGCACGGGGTTGCAAACCCGGCTAATAACCAATTAGTTTTGTGACAAGGCCACTGTCAGGCCTTTGACTTGCGGAATTACCCTCAGCCGCGGTAATTTCCGACTTCTTTTTCCACACATACGATCTTTTCTTGGACTCTAGCTCCACTTCCGAATCACTCGAATATGTGCGAACTCCTTTGTCCTTCTTGGACTTCTTCTTTATACCATCACGCGAACATGGCTCTCTCTTCTTCAGCTCCAATGCTGCCGATCTATTATCTGTAAGACAACACACAACAGCGCGTTCCTCCAATTTGCTCCCAAGCTGGGGCTGAGGTGTTACGGTAGCAATAGAAATATCACAACCAGGAGCTATAGGCTCAATAGGAACCGAAGTTTAGTCATGCATAAACAAATCAGGTGTGATGTCAGCTAAGGGAAGTGCGTGACATGGTGAAACAAGCATGGGACCTTTACTAGCACGAGACTAAGTGAAAACTAGGTTCTCCCCACCTATCTGAAAAGTTAATGTCCGTAACCCGACATCAATAACCGCTTGCGCAGTATGCAAGAACGGTCTTCCCAAAATGATGGGAGTGTGAGAATCCTCAGGTATGTCCAATACTATGAAGTCGACCGGGATAAAGAATCTCTCTATTTGCACAGGTACATCCTCTATGACTCCTAAAGGTCGGGACAAGGTCATATCTGCCATTTGCACCGTCATGTTGGTACACTGAAGCTTGGTGAAGCCTAACCGTTTGGCTAAAGACAAAGGTAAGACGCTAACACTAGCTCCTAGGTCACATAACGCATTATCTATAAGATAGGTACCTATATGACATGGTATGGAAAAGCTACCTGGGTCGGACAGTTTAGGTGGGCATTTGTTCTGGAGGAACGCGGAGCATTCCTCAGTCAAAGCTACAGTCTCTACAGTATCGACTGACCTCTTACGTAAAAGAATTTCACGCATAAATTTCAAGTAAGAGGGTACCTTTAATAAGAGGTCTGCAAATAGAACATTCACCTCAAGATCGCGTACAATGTCAGCGAACCGAACAAATTCCTTCTCGACTTTAGCCTTCTTCAACCGACCGGGAAACGGAACTGGAACGTCAGGTGATCCACGTTGCGTATCCTTGACAATCGCGTTGTTAATCATCCGCTTGCTTAACCCCTTCGATCGAGCTTCTCGCTCATTAGGACCCATCGATCGAGTATCAATGCCACTCGATCGATCATTTTTGAAACTCAAACTACTCGATCGAGCAGTATCATCAGTCAAAGTACTCGATCGAGCAACTGAAACCTCTCGATCGACCAACGGCCTCTCTGATTCACTCGATCGAGGAACAGCAACCTCTCGATTGAGTGAATTTCCCTTCAAATCATTCGATCAAGTAGAATAAACTCCTCGATCGATTACAATATCAGCATCAGCCTTCGAAACATTGGGATGCATACCAGAGATATCAGCAACGGTACCAGCATGATTGTCATAAGCGAGACCACTTCGCAGAGTGATCATGTTCAGTGTCTCCTTGTTCTTATCGGTCTGGGACGGTAACTGGCCAGGTTGCCTAATCGATCGAGTTCCGCCAATTGAGCAATCTGTGACTCCAAGAGTTTAATGGTAGCATTCGTTGCTTGATCAGATTTGCTCAATTGGATAGCTAAAGCTTGTATCATCGACTTTAGCTCTCCAACTTCTGAAATTCCTCCAGATGAGGAACTAGCTTGTTGTGAAGACTGGATTTTTTGGAATCCTTGCTTGTGCGGCGGTTGATAAGTCGGCTGCTGGGGTGGAGTAGTAGGATTTAGGACATTCTGGCTTGTCTATCTCAAATTGGGATGGATATTCCCCTGATTATAGTACCCACCCCCTTGACGGTATTGTTGAAAGGAACAAACTTGCTCCTTTTCTGCAAAACAATCTACAGCCGTGTGGCCAGTTTCGCCACACCTTTCACAAGTGACCACTTCATCTCGCTGCAGCAAATGAACCGTCTGCTGGTTATCTGCAGCCTGCTTCTCCCATTTGTCAAGTCTGGCATTCAGTTTATCAAATTTAGCATCCAGACCGTCAGAATCAACACTAGCTACTGTCCGTGTACCACTTTGCGGATTACCATATTCAGCACATTGGTTTGCCATCTCCTCGATCAATTTCCAACCATTATCATCATCTATCTCCTTCTGGAATCTCCCGTTCCATGCGGCATCTAAGATAGCTCGATGATCATCATACAACCCGTTGTAAAACTGGTTGCATAGAAACCACTGTTCGAACCCATGGTGAGGAACAGACCTCACTAGCTTCTTAAATCGATCCCAGGACTCATAGAGATTTTCATGAACTGTCTGCATGAAATTTGTAATCTGACCCCTCAAAGCATTCGTCCTCTGTGGTGGAAAATACTTCTTGTAGAAAGCCAGTGCAAGTGTAGTCCAGTCAGTAATGCTAAGTTCTTCTCTATTCAGATTTTTCAACCAATCTTTGGCATTGACGGTAAGAGAAAAAGGGAACAAGACCTCCTTGGTCTTGTCTTGTGTCACCCCTTTAGAAACTAGAATAGAAGAGCAGTAATCAGCAAAAGTCTCCATATGCTTTCTCGGATCTTCCCCAGCCACACCCCTATACTTGTCCTGCTGAACAAGCTTGATATAAGACGGACGAAGATCAAAAGAAGTTCCATCTTCGTCCGTTGTAAGTTTGAATCCCTGGGGTATACATGCAGCGGTGGGCTCAGAGTGACTAGCAATGTTAGGCATCTTCGCTGATACGGTAGTCTCAACAGTCGAATCTTCCTCGAAAATAAACCTGTTGAAGACAGATTCAGAAGTACTCAAGTCTCCCGGCAACGGCGTCAAAATTTGATGCGAGTCGTTATACACCAAAAATAAAAGCCTAAGTCTACTAACTAAAGAAGATAGCGGAAGTAGGGTCGATCTCCACAGGGAGGAAATTAACTAACTGTAATCTAAGTCTGTCAGTCACAGTCTGGGGGTTTTGATTTGGTTTTAAACTAAACTAAGTAAGATTCAAGGGAAGACAAAATAAAGGAAGAGATTAACACGAAATAAATTAGATAAAGGGAAATATGCTAGGATTCGGTCTACTGCAATATCGGCATCTACGGGTCAACTACCTAAGTCAATCTGTCAATGAGAAGGGCAATGGTTTTCTCCTCTCGGTCTCAAACCACCCTAGGGATTTTCCTAATTAACTCTCGCTCTCTTAGGAGTCACCTATCAATTCTAAGCAAGCCTTTCCCTTCCAATCTCTCGATCCAGGTCGGGGTTAACTACCTAGCTAGTCTCCTGCGTGCACTCATTCGACTAACCTCAATTATACTGCTTAGATTGATTCTCACATTCAAGACTAAACAAAATACTTTATCCTATCATGCCTTTACTACAGTTTTCCTCATCCTAACATAAAAGGGAATTAGCTACTCATACTATTAATGATGCTAGCAATAAAGACGGTTGAATATATGATATTAGACATGATATTATCGTAATTAACAAGCATAAAGAAACAATATCGCAGAAATCGAGAAAGATAAAACAGTAATTAAGACTAAAACAAAGGTTAAGAATAAAGGAGAGAAAAGATTTTACAATCTTAGCAAATCCGGCGTAAAGAACAAATCCACGTCGATAATAAACCCGAATGTAAACTTAAAGAATAAGAAAGTTCAGAAACTAATGTTGAATGATTAGTGTCTGCTAAGTAGTTTATAATAATCAATGATAATCCCTAATGACGAAAATAAGAGTCTTATATAATGCATAACACGACTTTTAACCTAATTAATCTATGGACTTAAGGCCCGTAATAGATTTCACTCGATCGAGGGAAAATTCCCTTCGATCGAGGCTTTTATTCGAGGATATCGGTCGATCGAGGACTTCATCCTCTCGATTGACCAACTCTTCAACAGCTACCCCTCGATCGAGCAGATGACAGCTCGATCGAGGTCTTCCTCACTTCAACTCTCCTCGACCGACCAAAGAATTAGTCAATCGAGGTCTTATGGCCTAGCATGTAGTGTTGGTCGTGGCTTTGGGCTTGATTGTGTGCGGTTTTACGCTTTCCCATGCAAAAGCTTATGTTCCGTTTCTTCCATTCTTCTAAATGCATGCAAAGTGGACTGTTTTGGCTCGGTTTTCGCTAGTACGCAGCTTGTATCTACAAAATGGTAATGAAAGTACAAAGTAGACAAATAGGGGCATATAGTGACATAATATCACCTAAATGACATAGAAATGCGTGCATAAACGGACTAAAAAGTCTATATAAAATACATGCATCAATGACTCAAGTAGAAATGGTTTAACATATTAATTACACTACAATTTATATCAACAATGAATCCAGAGATTTGATATGAACGAATCGAACCTCTAAAACCCAAATTTGATTCAAAGACAAAAACCCGCTAATATTGAATTATTAGGGATCTAAGTCAAGAACAAAACGTTTTATGTGTGAAATAAATACGATTTACAGTTTATAAACAAAGAAAATAAAATAAGAACGAGTTTACAGAAACCAGAGGAAGAAGAAGAAGAGCAGTAGCAGGACAACTTCTAGAAGAGGCGCAGCAGATGCTGCGATCCTTCCAGAAGGCGCAGCTGCTGCTGTGATTCTTTCCGACGTCATGATCATCACTAAAAAAGTTTTGATTAAAATAGACTTTGAATTTATTTCTGACGTGAATCTTACATTAAATGAACGAATAATAAAATATGGGATTTACACCATCAGACTTACATGTTTGACGAAATGAGATTAACTAAGTTAACGTTTTAGCGATAGCTCGACTCAAATGTATGCAGAAAGTGCCCTAGTTAAAGGACTAAAAATATTGATTGATTTATTGATTGGTGGATTGGTTGATTGTGAAGTGGCCAAATTGGTCGGTCATGCAAATGTGACGGGTACCCTGAAGGATCTAAGCTTACGTGGTCGATTGATCAAGCACGTAGATGTCGAAAAGCTTAGAGCAAGGTCTAGAATGCAAAGAGAGAAGAGAAGGGTGGAACACTCGCGTGCCTTAAAAGTGAGAATGGAGCTCTCTTTTTATAGTAGAAAATATGAAGAGTTTTGGAACAACATATACTTATCTTGAAAACGGAGAAAAAAGGCTGGGGAAGGGGCGCAACAGAAACTGCGATCCTCCAAAGGGACGCAGCACCTGCTGCGTTATTTCCCGAGAGGTTTCCTTCTGCGGAAGAAAGATTCCCACGTTTCTTTTACGGAATTGTGGTAGATCTATACCGCAAGCATTTTTAAAATAATGCTGAAAAATAAGTATTTGTCATTTTGGGTCGGGTTCAAAACTATTTATCAAAATGGTGTCAACGTAGGATTGGGTTTTCAAAACCTAAAATACGGAGCAAACACGCCATTGGAAATGACGTGTCTTTAAATTTTTTTTTTTTCTAAAAAAAAAATTTACTATTCACAGACACGCCAATGGGAATGGCGTGTCTCTGTGAGAAAACCCGCCATTCCCAATGGCGTGTTTACTTTTAGATCATTTTTGTAAGTTTGCATTTTCCTACTCACTAGAAACACGCCATTGCCAATGGCGTGTTTCCTCCTTGTTTTTGGTTCGCGAAATCCGATCCTACGTGGACACCGTTTTGATAAATAGTTTTAAATCCGACCCAAAACAACAAATACTTATTTTTTAAGCATTATTTTAAAAATGCTTTCATCTATACTTCCCTTTTAAATGATACGAGCAAGATATATTTTATCAAAAAGATAGAATTTGAAGATTTAATAAAATATCCAGAATATTCTAGAGCGTTCCGACTCTGCATTTTAAAACGGTTTCTAGAAAATGAAGCGGTTTTGGACCCGGACTCCAAATGTACTCTAATGACTGTCAAAACGACTGTACCGGTGTGTAGATGACGACCAAGGGGTAGACACAAGTGTTTTAGTTATCACTTGACGATAAAGTTATGAACTGTTATAAATCGTTCCGCGTACCAAACATGCGGCCCAATCATTACTGGGTGGTTGGCGGAAGGTGTAAAAATGAGGTATCTACACTCATCATCCTGTATAGGCTATCCAAAAGAATCATTTTCATCAAATATAACATGGGCACTTTCTTCGATGCATAACGTTATTTTGTTAAAGACTTTATAAGCCGTACTATTATCAGAATAATCAATAAAAATAGCATCATCACTCCTAGGGTCAAATTTGCTTAACCTATTTTTGCCATTGTTATGAACAAAGCATTTACTCCCAAAGTATCGCAAGTGTGATATGTTAGGTTTTCGACCTCTAAGAAGTTCATAAGGGGTTTTCATTAAAATAGGTATGTTCATAGCACGGCTATGAATGTAGCACAAAGTAATGATGGCCTCAGCGGAAAAATTACGATGTCGAAAACCCCTTATGAACCCCACAACAAAATTACTACATAAAAGCATTGTTCGAGCCATATCCTCTAGGGTTCTATTCATACGTTCAACAACGCCATTTTGTTGTGGAGTTCGTTTTGCAGAAAGGTTGTGTCCTACACCATTAACCCTACAATATTTTATAAAAGCTTGATTGTCAAAATCGGTGCCATGATCCGTACGAATTAAAACAAGATTAGGCTTATATTTGTTTTGGACGAGTTTCATAAGGCAAGCAAACTCGTCGACAGTCTCATCTTTAGAGTGCAAGAATATAAGCCAAACATACCTTGAATAATTATCATCTAGAACGAAAATGTACCTGGATCCCCCTCTACTTCTTACCTTTGTTGGGCCACAAAGATCCGCATGCACAAGTTCAAGGGCAAAATTCGTGCTTACTACTCTTTTAGGTTTGAAAGATGATCTCACATGCTTACGTCGAGCACAAGTGTCACACATCTTCTCTTGATCAAACTTGATTTTAGGCAATCCTTCAACTAAGTCCCATATTTTGAGCTTATTCAAAATAGGAGAGCTAATGTGACCAAATCTCTTGTGCCGTAGGCACGGATCATCTAACGTTACTTTCATATTGTTGGAGTAAGTGTCTTCAACAATAGTGCGATTACTTAATTAAATCTCAATAACAAGAATACAAAGGGATGATAAATATTATAGTCAAGTGATCCACATTAATAGGTAACAATTGGCTTACTAGAGTTTGACGTTACTGGCGTACGACGGTGGTGATCAGTTGATCCCTTGAGATCACACCGAAAGGACGGTTCCCTAATCATGAAAGTTAATTAATTGTATAGCGATACAGATTAACTAATCCCTTAATTTGAACAAGTTTATATTATAAGTGAGAATTATATCTTATTGTAATATGATTAAATAAGATTCAATTTAGTAATTTAAACGTTATATTACTAAGAATTATTAATGTTTATGAAACATTTGAGATAAACATAATTGGTTGATTATGATTACAATTAGTTGTAGATTATATTAACCAAATATGAGATGACCCATTTTAGATACATGTAATTATAAATTATCACTTATAATATTAAGCATAGTTTATTTGTTATAAGATTGTATTTAATTAGTTAAATATACATTTATAAGCAAAGTTGCATGTACCATGTCACATGTCACATATATGAAAAATGACAAAAAAACAAAAGATAAAATGAACACCCATATTAAGTGGGGTGCCGGTTTGGGGTAGTAGGGTAGGTGTTTAGGTGAGGATTATTGTTCTAATTGAGAATAAAGCAATATGATTACTACCTAATACCTAGATCCTACCCTAATATTTTGTAAAGACAAAAAGCATGCTCACCCTCCCCCATGCCCTTGGTGACCGGTTTTGGTGGTGTTAATAAGGAGAGTTTTCTCTTCTTATTACTCACTTGTAATCTCACACAAAATACAACAAGTTGTTTTTGTATCTCTCACTAGAAACTTAAGAAGTCTCAAATTAAACAAGTTAATATATTTCTAATATCCTGATAATATTACTAAGGGAAGTAATATTCATATTAGTCTTATTAGTAAGGGTTCCATATATACTATATTTTATATAATATATATGGTGATTTGGGATAGTCTAGGTGCAACAAGAAGAGAGTTTTTACACTTGGAACTTTGGAGATCATCCCATAATCTTATAAGCTCAAGAATAAGAGTAAGACTTTTTCGTCCTATATCAATGTGAGGAAACATGTTTTTCTTCTTATCCTTGTTTTTTTTTATGTTTGCATGCACTATATCTTGCATGACTAATTAAAGAGTTAATTAGCTCATCATTATTAATGTCTAATGAGAGGGTTATTGAACCTAACACATACATGTAAAAGAGTTAGTAGGAATAGCATTCAATTCAATCATATAAACATTTCGCTTTCGATGTCCTTCAAGTATAACCCTACTGGTACCTTCAATTATGATGCGGCATATATTTAAGGGAAATACAACTTTTATACCTTTATCACATAATTGAGATATACTAAGTAGGTTATGCTTGAGACCATTTAGTAAATAAACATCACTAATTGAATGAGAAGAAGATATGTCGATTTTACCAACACCAATGACTTTACCTTTCTTGTTATCTCCAAAGGTAACCTTACTTCCGTCAAACGGTTCGAGTGAAAGAAATAATTTTTCAGCATCCACTATCAAGGTACCATAAATTATTCTCTTTCACAATCACCTGCAAGACAAGTTAAATGCATTTTTTTATGTACCCAAGTAAGGTTGGGTCCTTTAATGCTAGTTACCCTAAATATCATATCTTTTTTAACCCAAACTTGTGTTATGGTTTTATTCGTAAGGTTGGGTCTATTTGGAGGTGTTTTGGTCTTTTGCTGTTGTCTAGGCTCCCTAAATTGTTGCCTCTTGGGTTGTTGCATTTCCTTAGGCAAGTTGGATTTCTTCTTATAGGCAAAACTCATATCGTAGAACCATCGTAGTTCATTATTTCTAACTTCTTCTACAAAGGATTCAGGATTTGGACACATTTGTTGTTTGATATTGTTGATGATGATTGTTGTTGATGACATTGTTGATGTTGGTTAACTATCATGATGATGATGATGGTTGATAATGATGATGTTACTTGTGATTGTGATTGGTTACTGGTTCTATATTGGTGGTTCGGTGGGAGACGAACCACACTCTGAGTTTGCTTCTCGTGACTCTCCCGTCACGACGGGGGTGTGCACATTAATGTTCCTGGTTCTCTTGTTGTGGTGAGAAGGGTTGTTGATGTCCAGTGTTGCGGTCTGGCATTGTAGGTGGAACGACGTTCAGGTCTGCAGTCTGACACTGGCAGGGGTGACCGCTTCGGCAGGAACTCGGTTACTGGAGTTTGGAGATGTTGTTGGTTGCTGGTTGCTGGTTGCTGGTTGTTGGTTGCTGGTTGCTGGTTGCTGGTTGCTGGTTGCTGGTTGCTGGTTACTGGTTACTGGTTACTGGTTACTGGTTACTGGTTACTGGTTACTGGCTACTTGGCTATCTTGTGATGATTGTTTTATTGTGTTGTGCATTGGTTAATATATGATGGTACTAGAGCTGTAAAAACCTGACTCGACCTAAAAACCCGACCCGGTATTTTAGGGTCAAAGACTCGTTAATTTTGACCCGCGACCCGAAATGACCCGAACCCGAAATGACCCGTTATTTTTAGGGTTGAACCCGATCCGACCCGATGGGTCAAAGATAAATGAAGAATATTATTATAATATTAATATTTTAATATTATATTTGAAAATATAAATTGAAAAATAATTATTTTCATTATATAAATTAAATTAATTAATTTTATATAACTCTTATAGGATTAAATAATAAAATAATTATTAAAATAACTTTCATTTTATAAATTTCTAAATATAAGTGCGATTAGTAATAAATAAAACTATATTATTAATATTAAATATCAATTATTTATAAAAAAAAGTATGATTTTACGGCTAAAAAATGATAAAATAAAAGTCGATCTAGACTTTTTGCTCACCATTATTCTAACCCTAACCCGACCCGAGACCCGTATGACTCGACCCGTATTTGACCTGACTCGTATTTGACCCGACCCGTATGACCCGACCCGCCCAACCCGTTTGACAGGTGTAGATGGTACTGACCCCTTTTCTATGTTCAAAATTTTGATGATCCATTGGGGGATGGGGAGCAGGTTGTTTAGCATGTGATGTTCGTGAATAATTGGGAGCTAGGATGCGACGAGTCGACGACCACGTTTACTTCCGCTGAGTCTTAGAGTTGTGAGACGAGTTTATTGTATTTTGTTGTAATTGAATTATTGTGATAAAGGTTAAATATAATTAATAGTATTTATTTCCTTATTGTCTATTTGATATTATCTACCTCGGGCAACCGAGATGGTGGCATCTCCATTTACTAATGTAGGCCTTGGTAAGGTTCTTTGGTAGATGGGGTGTTACAGGATGATATAACATTGGTGGTCCAAGAAAAGAAGCATCTTGGTGATAGATGGGTTCTTCATAGTGGATGCACATTTCACATATATTCTAAACGGGGGATGTTTCTGACATATTATCATCATAGGAGCAATGTTACCATGGGTGATGGAGCGGTTTATGAGGCTGTTGGAGTAGACACCGTGAAGTTTCTAATGCGTGATGGAAATAAAGATTAGATATCTCAAAGGTGTAAGGCACATTCCACAACTTAAGAGTAATATTATTTCTCTTTGCTTATTAGATCGGAGGGATTTTTTATTTCAAGGAGAAAGTGGGGTATTGCGTGTGTGAAAGGGACCATGAGGGTTGTTTCGTGGTGCGAAGTCAAGTGCAGGTAACTTGTATCTTTTACAAAGTAATGCATTGACTAGGGGGATGTCACCCTTTAGGCATTGTAGTAACGTAGAGGTGGCTCATACTGGGCATGTTGCCATGTTGGTCTAGAGGGGTTGAATCATGCTTCTAGGTTGATAGTTAATGGTGTTGACGGTGAGGTGGAGCTTGCCGAAGCTCTAGTGGTCGATGGGTCAATATCAACAAAAACAATTTCAACAACCGCATCGAAGAGTCTGTCTTGTGTTGAGGACAATCGTATCAACAGTAAGGTGGAGTTATCTAATACTCCTAAAGTGTTGGTTGAGGTACCAGGTCGTCAAGAACAACAAAGAATCTTTCAATTGCGGAGGGGTATGATAAGGTTGGGAGATTTAGGTAGCTATTGTATCTCGAGCAACAAGTTTAAGCCAGAAGATGTTGGGTCGAGAGGTGATTTTATGGGGAGTCGCCATTTAGCTAGCGCTCCTCGGTGAGGGCGCGAGATCACCCTAGCGAGGGTGTGAGTGCTCCAGCGCGAGCAAGGGAAAGAAGCCCTGATGAGGGCGTCTATGACTCCACGTAGGCATTAGACACCGGCGAGGGGCGGGTTCTAGCCATAGTGTTAGGCTCATCTTGGCTAAGGTGGAGTTATCACGGTGTCTCTTAGAATGAGACTGGTATTTGAGGTGGGGCTTAGTTGATTTGAAAGTCGTTCCGAATTGTGACTGTTTGTGTCAAGGTGGAGATAATGTGACTCTTTGACTCGCATCATTATATGTGGGAGTTTGATTAAAGATGGAGATTTGGTTTGTTTTAAGAAATTAAGCTCAGTTTAAAAAATTGTATAGGTTTTCTATTTGTCTTATTTCGTAATCTTAATAGGTCTTTTATTCTAGTGTGGAATTAGTATATAAAGACACTGGACCTTAGCCTTTAAGGTAATAATAGAGAAAGGTAGAAAACTTGAAAAAACAAGTTTGAGAGCTCATCTTTTGTAATCTGTAATTCTCTTCCTACATGTAGAAACATTTCCCTGACTATGTGGACGTAGCTATCATATTGATATATAGTGAACCACGTAAATTCTTTTGTTCTTTATTTCACGATTTTTTTTACATCGTCTCAAACACGCTTCCGTGCAAAACAGATTAAAAATGGCAGATTGGTCTTTTGGAATGAAAACGTCTTCGATGTTTACTAACCCTTTTTTGATAATCATCTTTTCCTATCTACATGGTCTTATATATAGATTTCTTGTCTAAACTAGTCATTTAGTTGAAAAAATTAGCTTTATTTCTTAATCTTTTCCTTCTAAAAAACCGAACTTTGTTTACTCTTTATTTTAACTGGAGAATTTATTTTAATCATATATCTCGATTTAAAAAGGCTTAAATCAAAATTAAAGAGCAATATTTCAAAATTTTGTTTACAAATTGATTGTACCTAAATGGCTAAATCATTGTTGATTATAATAGAAATGTAAGTATATATTATAATGTGGTTGGAGCTTTTAATCTTTTTGGATCTCTATTGAACTCTAAGATTATCATTTTTTAGTGAAATCTGAAGTTATATTTATTCATTGAAGTTTGGGGTCTCTTTGTTTTTCATTTGAAATTATTTGCACTTACGAGTATAATTTTTGAAAGACTATTTCTTAAGTTTATGTTAATTTTATACTATTCTTTAGTCTTTGTTGGGGCTATTAAGTGACATTTTTTTCCAGTGAGATCAATTTCCACTTAATTGCCTTTTATTATGTTTGAATCAGACTAATTCAATTGATTTTCTTTTATCCTTCTCATCCGCAAAAATGCTATACAGGTTGATTTTTATATTTCTAATTTTCTTACCTTATCCCAAAACACAAAATCTCATTGAAGACGGATATAATCCGCCTTCAGTTAAAGACCTCTCACAAGCGGTAAATGGAAGGGCAAGTGAAAGAGAGAGTGTGCCCCCCCTCCCCACCTGTTCTCTCATTTGCCTTTTATAAGAGGTTTTTAGCTGAAAACAGATTATATCCATCTTCGCTTGGCGGATTGATCCCAAAACAAAACAAAAAGATTCTCTAGTAAAGCCTATTTCAAAAGCAAGGAGTACTTTGGTCTCATGCTTTGTGGATAACCACTAACTAAGGGATTTGGTCACAATGTGCCGATATCTGAACTCTCAAGTATGGATTTAACGTCCTCTATTTTGCAGCAATAGGACCAAACAAATTAAATGACAGCGTATCTTAAGAGATATGGGTTGTCCTAGTTCTCATTTGTTTGCTTTCTCTTTTTGTCATACTTTCCTTAGATTAAGGGAATCAGTTTCTATTTTATAATTGGTGCTCACTATTTCTTTTGTCTCCTACTATTGATTGACTTCATTTACCGACTATAATAATTGTCACTATTGATTTTTGAGAATTTGGTCCGTATATTTTTTTTTAGGCTGACTGGATAAATTTGGTAAGTATATAATTTTGAGTATTTTATTTAGACTGTATTCTCTTATTCATGATTACTGTTCACTTAGACATTAATTAGGGTTTATGGCGGCTTTTATCGGACAATCAATTTCGTAGGTGCATATATGCCTTTTATCACCCTTCATTATCCTACCTTTCTCGTTGGGAAGGATTTAAGAAATATGTTAGAATTACTATACTACACCTCTAATTAATAACAAGAGAGACAATATCATTTTGATAGATTGAGTGAGTGATAATTAAAAAGTTAGGGATAATAGTTGTAGTCAGCTAATTTTTCGTACCAAATTTAGAAAACAACAATAATAAGTTTTGGAGAAGAGGGTACAACAAAAGTGAGATGGAGGGACTGATAAATTTAGTTTGACGAGTACTCAATTCTGAGGTTGCCGTATATATCAAATAAGTGAACACATGGGAATAAATTCACTAATAATAGCATAACGTGGCAAAAAAAGTGCATAAGAAAGTAATTAAGCAATAACAAACTTACTAAACCGACATTTTAACCTTATTTTAAATATCCGCGTAACTTAACGGACAAGATAACGAATAGAAAGGAAACTTAAGAAAACATAATCCTAATAACTTGCACCTACAAGTTGCTCAATGCTTACTTGTAGAAAGAGCTAAGGAGTAGCATGAACAACCCCATAAAGTTTAGAACAATGGTAAACCAAATTTAGAGGAAGGGAGCCAAAGAAAGAAGTTTTGAAGGGTAGTGAGATCAGAACGGTAGTGTTTTTGAGTGAATTCCAACAAATGTGACCATTTAAAATCAGGGTATGTCCTACAAAATATGCCTTCTACTCTAGGAACAAGATCATGTGGGGGCCTCACCACTTTGTCCTCAGCTGGGTTCACAAAAAAGGCCAACGATCTCCTCTCTTTGTCTTTATTCACCTTTGCCCTGTGCATGCAACTCTTGTATCGACCATTTGACAACGCCTATATCAATATGTGTGTCACAATAATCCATTATTATTCATATACGCCCAAAACTTCAACCTTATTGCATATCAAAACAATTTTAATCTTGAAAAAAAAAATATTCATTTTCAAACAATAGAAAATAAAATTCTTACACCGTGAGAATATCACACCATCTTATCAAATAAGGAGTTACGGAATAGTATTCAAACTTTTAATAAAACAAGAATTATAGTGAATGGTCATTTGATTAAGACACAATTTCTTATCCCAACCATTAAAAAGCTATCGATTTAAGAGTATGTTTACAATATTTTGTTTTTAAATGTTAGCGTCGTTGTAAAATAGTGTAACACAAAATTTTCAAAAAAACATCTTTTGACTTTATATTTACATTTTATTTCATATATGAAAATAGTGATATAAAGTGAAATGTAGCCGGACTCCAGCCGTAATTTTCATTTCAATCTATGACTATTTTATAATATAACTTAGGATACATTTATTGGTGTTAATTAAAAATATACCATCGTTCTTGACTTCTTGTGTAAACATTTGGTTTAATTTGGGATATAACTATATATGTAGGGTAGGATCAAGGCCGTAAAACTCTTTCACGTGAGTTTTAGCATTGTTGCATTCACGGTTGTTAAACTCGAGACCTTTGAGTCTAGACTGTACCATGATGATATGTACGTTGTTTACATATATATCTAGCTATATGCCAACTTACCGAGTTAGCAAATTATACCACCAATTATATTGTATTAATAGTTGTATAAAAGTTCACAGATTTAATTGTCGAATTTATGAGCTTTATTGTAAAGTTTTCGAGTTTCTTCAAATTTATTTCATAAAATTACAATGTAGAAGTAACTAAAAAGCAAGACATATAAGCTCTAATATATAGTACTCCGTATTAATTTGGACTTCAAAAAGTTATTATGTAACTCAAAAACTTTAAAACAGTTCGAAAAAGTTTACATAAGCTTTATTAAAATTAACATAAAGTTATAATTCTTTTTGTGCAACTTGTCTCATCAAAACTATAACAGCTTCAATGTGACTCTAAAAACCATTTGGCTAAAAGACACCAAAACAACGCTTCACATATAATGACATTAGAGGAATAACAACAAAACAGTGAAAAATAATGTATTGCGGTAATAATTTTGTAAGATAAAAACTCACCATGAAAGTGTCTCCTATGTTAATGACTAAAGCATCTTGCTTAGGTCGAACCGCTTGCCATTTGTTGTTTGCAAATACTTCAAGTCCACCAACTTGGTCTTGGTGAAGTATGGTCAATGAGGTCGGGTCACAATGCGGTCCGGTTCCATAGGTTAAACCCGGTTCTTTGCATTTCGGGTATAAGTTGCACCTTAATATTGAGCTTCCATCCTCAAAGAATTTCTTATAGTGTGATCTTTCAATTCCTAAGCTTATACCCAATAGCTCGAAAATTGCAAGTGATACTTTCTTCATTGCTTCACAATATTTTTGGTATACCCACCTACAATAATGCAATATAAGAGCATTACAACTCATTAACTCATAAGGCACCCTATATATCTAATAATCTAAAATACATAATAATATATATACCTTCACCTTTTTCCTAAGAAAATATATGCTCTTATTGTTTTAGTTATTTGTTTACCATTGAGATTGAGAGAGTAGAATTATAACAGTAATATATATATATTCGTTGTTAATCAAAGAAAATTTCAACCATTTCCATGAGATTTTATAGGGTTTTAAATGGTGAATGGCAAACTTTCTCGATTAAATCACGGCAATTTCATTTAGTTTAGATAAGTTTAAGATATCAAGATATATATAACATTTTGAAAAGTTAGATTAGAATATTACATTCGTCGTTCTAGTTATCTATTTTTGTTTTGGGTTGTATCACTCAATTGTCATCTACGAAGTATATCTATTTTTAATAATTTACACAATTAGATGGGTAAAGAACTCTATAATTTTTCATTGTTTTTCTCTTTTCTTCCTTATTTATTTCGTCTCTATGCCAAAATGATTAGATAATAAATAACTGGAACTGAGGGATATGTTTAAATGAAGGCCTAGGTTATTATACTAATTAACCACTTTTTACCGTGTAAAGGCAAATAGTGTAAAAGGACTTGGCAAATTCTTGTTTCAGACGACCACTTTTTGTCTAAAGTTTCAGACGGGGTTTGACCACTTTATGGTAAAATAAAACCACAATAGAAAGCCAGTGTTACGGCTTATGGTAGCTTGTTTTCCAAAAGTGGTCACATTTAACTATAAAATGGTTACCAACTCACGTCTTTTGGTTTCAATCGAGAATAACTCATTTGATGGATGGAAGACCAACTAAATTTTGGGTACGGACAACCAAACTAGATCCTACTACTATCACACTCTCATGTCTTATCAAGTGAACTAATTAATTTTACACGTATTTAAGTGGGTTCCAATTCAACAAGCCAAGTGAGAAAGTCCTAAATAGAAACAACGAACCATTCATTACATGACAATCATGATTCATGAATAGTACAAGTCTCATAAGGCCAATAACAAAAACGTATTCGATTACATGGTTAACTAGTTTTGATATCCGATTTTATACCATTTTACCAAGTTTATCTTTTAAATTATATTTTATATGAAGAATGAAATAGTGTTTATTTACCTAATTCAAACCATTACCATTATAATACATTTTTATATGACATTTCATAAAGTTATAATTAAAATAAAATTTATCAACAAAATTAAAAACACACATTCACTATTCTCGTTGTCATCACTACTATTATTTTCAATACTCTCAATAATGTTACAATTCACTATTCTTGTTGTCATCACTACTATTATTTTCAATACTTATAACATCTGAACTTTTCTGAACTGAACGTATAAGATCTGAACCTTTTTCAACTGAACTTATAGAAACTGAATATTTCTAAACTTAACTTATAGAATTTGAACTTAATTTAACTTAACTTTATTATTATTATCTTTACTTTTTAACGATATTGTTGACAAAAAAATATATATGGTGTCAAATACAATTAAAATAATAAAATAATTATTTATATACATACATTATGTTGTTCACATATTATATATTTTTTTTTAAATCATTTATTTTTATTTTATCCTTTTCCTCATCTATTTCTTTTTTATATATCCATCTTCCTTGCCAAATAATTGTCCTAATAAATATAGTTGTACTTTTAACATAAAGATTAGTGTTATTTACAAAATTCTAAGTTGAATAATATGGGTCTTCATTTTCATAACTATACATCAATCTAACTTGAAGGCATAAATTAATGTATGATATATAACTTAATTATGTATGATATGTAACTATTGAATTAAACAATAAAACATGTGAGACCGTCTCACAATGTGAGACAATCCTAATATATAAAAGAAAACTCATATATTAGCATTAAATAGTTAATTTATTTCATATATAAAAGTGGATCGTCTTACGGGATCGTGTCATTTTATAAATCATACTCCGTATTAATTTTAATTAATAAGTTGTTAGCAAGTCAAATATAAATAATTTGATATTATTTCGGTTAAAGTTTCTGAACTAGACTTAATTTTGTTGAACTTTTATGAACATAATTTATAATATCTAAACTTTTTTTATGAACTATTCTGAACTGGACTTGTGCAATCTGGAATAAACATAAAGAGGGTGACTTTAAGTCCACACAAACTGGTCCTTAGTACTATGAATATTACTTTCACTATTCGTGTTAATACTATTGTTACTTTCACTAATCTCGTTGCTACTATTTTTACTTGCACTCCTCCGCAACTACTAATGTCAATTTCACTAATCCCGTCCATTAAAATTATTAAAGCTACTTTGTGTTACTTTCAATACTATATCAGCTATTTGTACTCTTACTATCTTATTATTAAAATTTTGAGAGAATAATAATTAGCTCAAATAATGGTAAAAGTTCTCTTACTAAAAATGAAATAATTGGTGTTCAATTCTCACCTGTGATATAAGTCCACTCAATTGAACCAAAAGAAAATTACTTTCACTGTCTCGCGGTTACTAATAAGAAAAAAAAAAGAAAAAAAATAAACCATATTGTCATCACATCTATGTCATCATCTTTAATCAAGGAAAGTGATATAGCTTTTTTTCTCATCTTTTTTCCAAACTTTTAACAATAACCATATTTATTGCAAAACTTTATATTTAGATTACGCAACATGTCCCGTTGTTCGGGCACATTTTAGAAAAACCCACGAGTAGTACGTACTCCGTATAAGCTTAGATTAGATGATAATTTTACGTATAAAATTGTGGTTTATAAGCAGTATGTATCCTTACCCCGTGTACTCAAACTCTTCCCCTAAGTGTGATTTGACATAGTCCATCACAATAGGCGTCCTATCATCATCATCACGGTAGTTATATGCCAAGGAGAACGTCTCCTTCCATGGAAGTTGGTTAGAGAATCTATCAGCATGAGCACCTGAGTAACCATACAACTCACCTGCCTTTCTTTGAACCCTCAACTTCTTTTCCAATGGTAACTTAAATAGGCTATCCATTTCTCTTTCGGCTTCTCGAACCAGGTTCGAGTCGACACCATGGTTTGTGACTTGGAAAAACCCGTGGCTCGTACACGCCTTGTTAATTAGCGCGACCGAGTTTTTTATCGACTCTTCATCGCCATTGAAAAAGCCATTTAAATCAATTAATGGCTCATTAAGCTCTAAAACATGATTCTCATCTTCTAATTTATTAGGTTTATTTGAGTGGATTTCTCCTTTAGCCCACAAAAATTCTTTTGGAATATTGGGTTGGGTTTGCATGGTTGATAGATCAAACTGCATGGTGAAAATGTGTAACGTGTAGTTTGTTTAAAAATAAATATGTTGCATGCTATATATATATAGGTAAAATAATGAAGATAAGAGATTAGGTTAAATGTATAAAATAAGGAATTATAATATGAAACGAAGGACGAATGCCGTGAGGCTATTTATTGGGTAGTATATTATATGTAGAAAAGGTTGAGAAGATGAGGTCACCTTGCAATACTAAACAGCTAAACTAACAAACAAAGCAAACCACACACTCATTTATTTGGCCAATCTTTTCATTCACTACACAACAGTTTTAGCCTCTTTTGTAATACTGCGCCTTTATTATTATCTTTCTCATTTTTGTCCTGTACTCCGTATGTTACTGCATTATGAAATTTGCTAGTTCCCAAGGACTCGTATGGATGTCTCTTTATTTGCGGTTGATCTTGCTTAAGACGGGGTAATTCGTCTTATTGTTTCAGACTGGTCAATCTTCTTTACCTAATTGTAAGTGAACCAAGTGGGAGGATTCTTCATTATCCCCCCACTTGCCCCACTTGCTCTTTTGTGAGGGAAATTAACTCGTCTGAAACAATAAGACGGGTCGCTCGTTTGAAACAAGAATTTGAGCTTTATTTGTCTACTTTCTTACAATCTAATAATCTATACAAAATACGTATTTAGGGTTGGTCCAATAGTCTCAGCCTCTTTTGTAACACCTTACTTAGATTTGGTAGACCTATCAAATGGGTTAACGGGATGGATTACAAATTCGTTTAGATTGTCATAATAGGCACAACAGGTTTGTTCATATTTTCATAATGGGTTCGGATGGAATAGAGGTTGAGTATTTGGTAAAGTACAATTTGAATTGATTGGGTATATATATTCAACATTGCAATGCGATACAAAGTATTGAATTGAAAAGTTGTTATACATTACTCACCCTCGCCAGGTAATCATTCATGGGATAAAGGATCACCTCAACAATCATTATCTTTAAATATACATCAGGCATCTCGTCAAATAACTCATTACCCTAATAATTAGTTTCTCTAATAATTACTCTGTATGTCTCTGTTAAAATTTAATACCGATTTATTTCTTAACTCCACTAGGCAAGCCCTAAGAAGTAAATGTATAAAACTGGCGCTGGTTGTGTGGTTAGCAATGATACTTGTGTAAACGGTTTTGTTTTCTAATGAAAAAAATTATTTTACATTTACATGCTATTCCTCAAATAGTTTAGTTAATACATGCGAACAATATATAAAAGCAAGGGTCGACATCAAAGGTCTTTCAAGTTTAATTTAAAATAGGATATCTCTATAATTCACATAAAGCCGCCTTAATTAATTAGATACGAGCGTACCTAGAGGCAACCATGTATGGCCCTTGTGCCATGGGTTGTCACACCTAATGGACAACATTAATAGATGCACACGTGTTATTCACATGAAAATTGGTCCATAAACAAGTTTGCAAGCTTAATAATTGAGAAATTATGGAGAAATGATCACTATTTAGAGACAAAGAGATGATTTTAGAACAATATTGCACAAATGCATCCAATTCACAATTTGTACTTAAAAGCACAAGATGACCCGCAAAAAGAGCAGCATCTTAATTCTTAAACATATGGGTCTTCATGACTTAATTTGATAGTGACAATGCGTCTCTTAAATATCTCACAACAATTATTTTATAAGCGTATGTAGCCAAATGCCCATTATGTGGATGTGGATAAAATACAACATTGTTCATCTTATCATCAAACTCTCTAGTAGTTTAGTGTATGAGTGTATCTACGTAAATTCTCGTGTTATATTGCGGTAGTCATACACTCATACATTATTACTATAGAAGTGTAGGGTAAAACTAAAATCCGAATACTTTTAATAATTAGTACGGTCAGGGAGAAGCTAGGGAAAAATAATGATCAGGTCGATTTTCACTTCGTTCATACATATACTCATTAATCATAAACCTCATACCATTATTTAAGCATTTTCAATTTATAGTAGGATTTCTAGATTAGATTATTTTTGAAATTAACAAATTAATATTCATTTTTACGTAATTATTAAATTATAAATTGATTTTATCAATAGGCAATACAACGTACTGTAGGGCCTTTTTTTATATACACGTTGAAACAAATAAAAAACATTAATGTTAATAAGACAATTTTTATAGGGTCCTTTTATAAATTAAGGTGAGATGAAAGTCGTAAAAAATGACTAATGATTATGCTTTATTTAATAAGGACCTTCTAATGATAAAAACGGCTCCATACTTCCTAGGGAACAAGAACCATTGTTGACGAAAGGAATTGTTATAGTCTTATAGATCGAGTCTCGACCGAGTATATCTAGGCTAAACAAGAAATAAAAAAAAAATACAATGCAAATTCCAAAAAGACACATTCAGTGGAGTTGAATACATGATCTAAGGGGACTACTTCTCAAATACATAGTTTGTACCACTGTGCAACTATATAACTATTGCTCCTTATATCATTATTTTATACTTGTCCTCTGAAATCTCACCCGGACCATGGCCCATTCGGCCAAAGCCGAGCTTCGTCTTATATATATCCGTAGTTTTTACATACTTATTTAGTCTTAGTTTAAAACTAAAAACCGGTTCATATATAAAATTAAAAGCACCAAAAATGGCGATTGTCTAATACCTAAATGATAAATCTGTATGTTTCAAATATTTCAATAAAATAAAATAAATACTTAGCTTATTCATTTATAAAGTTATGTTAAAAAAAACCCTCTAAATTTTGAATTGTACAACGTATTATAAATTCCATTTCTCATGATTGAGCGAGATGAGAATATAAAATGGATCAAATCAAAATTACTAATTAGATTGTCAAACATGGTTTAGGAGGGCTAAATCAAGTTCTCGCTCGTTTCACTTTATTTTTGGTTGCGATTCAAGAATACAAATCATATAAAATCAGTTACAAGCAAACATTTTATCAAGTTTCTCAAATCCTAAATGATGATTTCATGTTTAAACTCGTTTCTCTTGTACTTATTTCCAGTTCACGTCAACTCACTTCACTTCAGCTCGACTTATTTCACTGCAGCTCAACTTATTTCAACTCTATTCATCTCAGTAAGTTTACAATTCAGTTCAACTTCATTCAGCTCACTTAAGCTCTAATTTAGTTCAGCTTAGTTTCATTTAACCCAAAAGAAATGGGCCTTAGTCTTTAAATAAGCCAAAAGGCGTATAAATAGCAGATCATCGGTTATCTCATATAAATTTTGGATTTATTTCACTGAAGACGTTTTGAGATTTTGCGGTTGGAAATTGGTTTAATCGGTAGCAATTAAATTCATCATAATTATGTTGTGAACCTGCGTGACTGGTTAGAATAAGACGAGATTATGACTGTGTCCGCGTATTCCATTGCTAGTATATTTGTGTTTAATATTATATATTTTACGTGAGTATCTTGCATATTAAGTATTTTATGGATATTGAATTATGAACCACATATTTGCCAAAAATCTATCTTATTCACTTTCCAAATTAAACCAAACTTCTACCCATATAACTCATGTTGGCCGAAACTCTCCAACAACAATATCTTACCATATCTTTTTTTATTTACCTAATCATATCCTTACCATATTTCACAAATATTTACCCTAAATTCCTCTTACAATCCTACCCAAATTCAAAATCAAAAAAAAAAAAAAAAAGAGAACTCTACATAGCCGGCACCTACACATGCCAAGTACAAAAGTACAAAACCCAATACCACTTTTTCATAATTACCTATACCTATCACCATCAACACACATCACCATCTTCCTTCTTTCTCTCCTTCCTCACGGCACAACAACAACAACAATAAAAATAACCCAACAACTTCAAGCTCACAACAATGGCTTCCACAAGGTCCAAATATACCAACACCCCAAACTCCAAAATTCCAAAACCTTGTGTGCCCACTAATCTCTCTCCTAAACCAAAACGAAAATCACTCAATGTGACCCAAACCGAGTCGGGTTTGGTTCTTGAGGGTACTAAGAGGCGTAGATTAAATAAGGGGAAGAATAGGGCGCAAGATGAAGCTACTATGGACACCGATAACACGGTACTCGAGGCATCTACACGGACCCTGTTTCGCAACTTCTCACCTCAAGAAACGGCATCCGGAATTGACAAGCTTCGTTTAACAAAAGATGAACGAAAGTTAGTTAACCGGGTTGCTAAATACGGTATTCATGGAGGTCGTAGTTTTTCGAAAGCATGGTGTGAAAAATATGAAGCTTTAGGATTTTTTAACGACTTCTTGAATTTTCAAGAGTGGGAAAGCGTGTCTCGGTTTTCAGGTCCGATTTATCCAATCGAGGTAATTCAGTTTTATGCTTCTGTTTTTATAACGTATGGAGTTTTGCATGCCGTGGTTAATGGCCATCCAGTTTCCGTCACCGTGGCTGATTTTTGTACTCTGTTTTTGGCTCCTGATGATGGAATCAAAATTGACCCGAGTACGTCATGGGACGAACTGTCGAGCCCGGCTAAGTTGGAGGTGAAGCGGTATTTTGATGGTGGGGCTACTTTGTCTAGTTGTGTGTTGGCGAGGAATTTGTCCCTGAAATTGAAGTTTATGTTGAATTTTCTATGGAATACGGTTGTTCCGCGTCGGGGTGGACGGGATAAAATTGCTTGCTATGAGATGATGGTGGTGAAAAATTGGTTGGAAGGTAACCGGGTCAATCTTGTTTTCCTTGTATTTTCTAGAATTTCTCAAACTGCTTTTTCGGTAACCGAAGATAAAATTTATTCGACCCTTGACTTACCATATGGGATGTGGGTGTCTCGGGTTCTTGAAGCTAAGGGGGTTGTTGACCCGGGTAGTTATGGTGTTACTTTGAAAGATGATATGTGTGATACGTTTTTGAAATTCATGAAATTGGAGGCTTTGGGTCCGGAATTGGTTTTTATGTCAAAAGGTGGTTCGGTTGTTGTGAAACAGAATGTGGCTGATTTTTTGGGGCTTGAATCAAAATTGGATGTGTTTATGGGTAAAGTAATGGAGCGCCTTGATGCGCAAGATAAGAAAATTGATGCGGTTGTTGACAAGGTTGTCAAAATCGTGGCTATGGGGAGCTCTAGCTCAACCCGTGACCGTGGAGGGTCGAGTGTGAGTGGTGAGTTGCGGAGTTGGATGACGGGAGTTGACGGTTGCCTAGCCAAAATTGAGAGGAATGTTGTCGATATTCGACAAGAGATGTTTAGGCAACGGGATCGGATGCAATTCTTGGTTAGCCAAGGAGGTGCGTTGGTGAAGAGTGGTTCGGAAATGCGTGAAGGTATGCACACTATTTATGATGCGACGGAGGCTCTTTCTTTGAAGGTTCGGAACTTCGATGTATACCTCACCGCCCAAGCTAATCATGTGTCGACGTGCCTTGATCGCCTTTCTACTCTTGAGTACCGTACCCGACCCGACTACATTGACCCCAACAACATTCGCCAACCCGATTTGCCTTGATTTTCTTATCTTACCTTGTTTGTTTCTTAAGCTACTTATCCATTCGGCCCATTATGGCTTTATACACTATCTTATTCGGCCCATTTGGCACTAATAATTTTTAATGTGGTTTGTAGTTTTTATTGACATTTGATATTTGATTTTGCTTGATATGAATCGTTTAGTATCTCGTATTTTGCATATGTATTTCTTGCCTTGGAGTATGTTATTCTAGTCATTTTATATCCTTATTCTTGTCTTTTCAATGATGCCAAGAGGGGGAAGAAATGATATGATTTGAGTCTTTGCTTAAGCTTGCTCCTTGTCAAGACTCGTTATCTCTTAAAGTCTTTCAAGTTATAACTTTGGCTAAGTTGTTATGTTCTTGCAATCAAAGTTGCTATAGCTTTGGGAGTGTTTTGTTGAGGGGGGACCTTACTTAGTCACAATGTTAAGAGAAATCATAAGAGACTTGTCATCATCAAAAAGGGGGGATTTGTTGGACCTATTTTATAGTTTTGATAATGACATGTGGTTACTTGATAATGTGTTTTACTTGATATATCATATGCGTGTAATTGTGTGTTTTAGTCTTATTATAGCTAACAACAATTACGAGAAGAAAGATCAAGTTATAAGAGCTTCAGGCATAACTTTGACAAGTTCTGTGAGACAAAGTTATAAGAACTTCAGGAATAACTTTAGAAGTTTACATGGAAGTTATAACTACCTGGTTATAACTTTAAAGATACGTTTCAAGCAAGATCTACCTCAAACAACACAAGACTCAAGATGGAGGGTCTTTGTGATCAAGATTAAGAGATGATCTGTATACTGAAGATCTTTGTGAAGATTAGATAGTATAGGTCGTCATTCGGTAACTATTCCATTAGAGTGATTTTAAGTTCAAAGTTATAGCTTTAACCTATAACTTTGGATGATAAATGTTGATGCATGATTTTGAAAATAAAATATTTTAAATGTTTTCAAAAAGAGAAAGAGTATTTTTATATTTATCAAAAGTTTTAATAGAGAATATATTTATGAGATTCTATTGGTTAATAATACAACTTATGGGTTGTCATGCTACCTAGGGATTCTAATATATTCTATCTCAATTTCATGTTAACCTAATAAGCCCACCTAGGGTTTGAGCCACCTAGGGTTTCGTGTAAACCTAGGATTGTGCCTCCTAGGGTTGCGTGCTCCTAGGGTTTCGTGACAATAGAGAATCCGGCCTCCATAGGCTTATTTTCCTTGTTTACCTTAACATAGGATTCTATTATATCTTTACACAATATTTTGAGATATTGAGGATAAGTATATTTCTAAAAGATAAAGCAATAATATTTTGAGATATTAAAAGATAAATATCTTTCTTAAATATTAAGCTAGAGTTTTAGATTTTTATCTCCTATGCTTTTATTATAAATACTCCTTCACATCTCAATCATTGAGAGACACGAAACACACGACACACATACATACATTGAGAGAATTTTCCAAAATCGTTTTCAAGCAAACCTTGAGCAAAATATCTATTATTTTTAGTGTTTGTTTTTCAAAAGAGTCGTGCATCAATCTTTGTCAATCGCTCACGTGAATTACGTTATTGGATAATAGTACATCACATAATCTTACAATTCTTTAACGAGAATCTGTGTGAGTTATATTGTACTTTCTTATTAACGTAAGATAGTATAGAGTATTTAGCGATACTCACCTTGAGTTATAATCATAGTTGATTATACGAGTGGGTTAATAATTTTTGTAATCCGTAGAAAGGTACTAAGAACTATTAATCGAGAATAGTGGACGTAGGTTTCAACTTGTGAAACTGAACCACTACAAAAATCTGTGTGCCTCTCTCTACTCTCTTTACTTTTCGTTATTTCGTTACTTGCGCTTACTTTGATTAATTAATTAGTTGATTTTAATCTATAAGATCAAATAATTAATTACATATCACTTAAATCGAAAAAGTGGGGCTAGTTTTTAATACTCAATTCACCCCCCCCCCCTCTTTCGTATTCGATCAATAGACTCTACACATCCGATTTCTGATTAGAAAGAGAAATTAGTATATTTAGCGTTAAATTCTCTTAAACTTCATTTTAAAACCATAGGGCCTAGACACATTTTTAACTTCCCCTAATCATTTCCCCATCCTCCACATCATCTAAAGAGAAAAGAGTAATTGTGCTTCTTTGTAATTAATTAGGGCTTTCATCTAGAGCTGGCAAAAGGTGACCCGACCCGAAAAATCGACCTGACTTATCCGAAAACCGACCTGATAGAACCCGTAAATTTGGTGAACTGAAACTGGCCTGAACCGACTTGAAGGTTAACCGATAAACCGATAGAACCTGAAATGATATGACCCGAACCGATTTGTGACTCGACCCGACCCGACCCGAAACCCGATTCACCCACAAACCCGACCTGACCCAAACCGAACTGAACCGACATGTAAACCGTTTTAACCCGATTAAACTCGACCCGACTCATAGCCAAATAATCTTTTTTAAGAATCTAAATTCCTTTATAGTTTGTTTTTTTTGTTAATAAATTTGATATAAAAAATTATCGCTCATTTTATTTTTCAAAACAAAATGTAATCTTAAAATAAATAGTCAGTTGTAAATTTAGTACGCTATATTCCTAGTTAAACTTATTAATAATTATATTGCAAGTGATATATGTAGAAAATTTTAAATTAACGATTTGTGAGAAAAAGAGTGTTTAGTTTTGGCTCCATTGAAAACAATAAAGGGAAGAAAGAGTTATAAGTTATGACCATACAATCCGACCACGATTATTAATTATGATCTTAGAATCCAAACCTCAAATACACCATTCTAATAGAGCCTATTCAAAATTTAATACATAGGATCACCGTCAAGATAATAAATAAAATCTTTTTCATAGGTAATTCATTTAGTTCCTTGCCATACTAATGTTCAAAACTATGAACTACATAAACAACTGATTAATTTACACCAAAAACATTATTTTTTGTCCATAATATAGGCGAATCCGACACTGGATAGGCACTCATGCATGTCATATACTTATAACCGAGGTCGAGCAACATAAGTGTTCAATGAAATTATACAATCATTAATAACTTTTATAGTGTTATACTCTTATATTTTACAAATATCTTTTTTATCGAGTTCCTCTAAACCAATATTATAATTCATAAGTTCAAAAGTGATCTTTTAACATAACGACCCGACCATTGACCCGATTAATTTTCAAATTTAAGACGACAATATAAAATACTCGACCCATCAGTAACCCGAAACCAAACCGGTCTCGACCTGATCAAGCATATTGACCTGATATATCCCGACTCATTGGTAAACCGATCCAAAACTGAACCGACCTATTGTAGTTATTGACCCGATTAACCTGACCCGTAAGCGACCCAACCCGAACCCGACTCGACCTGAATAAGCAACTTGACCCGACCAAACCCGAGCCCGACATGACCCGAACTGCCTGAACCCGACCCGTAACCAACCTGGTTGACCCGATTGCCACCTCTACTCTCATCCATGGCATTGTCATAATATAGCTGAAAGTCTAATTGCTCACCACATGACCAAAAATGTCAAGTGGATCACTGCATATAGGTCTAAAGAGAGTTGACACACATGAAACAAACAGTCAACCAACATGGTCGAGTAGAAATAATGAATACAAAATTAACACCTCAAACGTGCCAATGTCCAAGATATCGCAATCCAATCATATTTTATCCAATATTTAAGTCAACGGTCAGACAATCCACAATATCGACAAGGGAAATGGATATAAGTGTGTGCCAAAAGTCACACGGCACAATATCAAAGTGTGCTAGAAATCACATGGCAACAAGTGATACTCAAATGACACGGCAAACGTGCTCGGCAACACTCCTCATACCATAAATGTGCACATCACCCTTGTAGTGAGCCCACAAGAGGAGGCTCTGGGAGGCCCTCTGCGTACAACAATGTAATACCCGATTTCCGTAGGACCTTGTTTTGGAATCGGGATCCTTGGATTTGGAGTCGGGGAGGTTTGAGCAGATGAGTGGAGTCTACTCGGTGGGCCACTCGACCAAGTAGGCTTACAAGGCTCCACTCAATCGAGTGGGCAGTTCACTCGATCGAGTAGACTCGGGTAAGTGTCGGGTCTTTGAACGGGTTAGTGTGTCATTTCCCTTTCATTTCGTAACGACCAATTTTGCACTTTATTCCTTAACACTGGAAATCCCCTGGCTCTATGAGATCCTAGCTTCCTTCCTCATCACCTACTTCGAGATTTCAAAGGGGGGAATGCGTCGTCGGAGATTGCCTCAAGATCTGTTTGCCATTTGTTGATCCATCAATTGGTAAGTCTCTATGTGCCTCTGTAACACCCTCATCTACCAAAGAGCCGTACCAAGGCCTTCCTCAGTAAACAATGCCATTACCATCTCCGTTGCTTGAGGTAGTACATATCAAATAAACCATAATGAAACGACATTTATGAAGATAACATTCAATGTAAATACATCATCTCAAAAGAATAATCAAATGTTGTCTCAAAACAATTATCCAAAACTCGTCTGAAATAACAACTCATAAATAAAGTCTAAGACACAGCGCAAACTAAAGACTCGTCATCCAACGGCATTCCTTCCAGTCCCAACGCATGTCCAAAAGAATACCTACTAAACTCCTGCTCACCATTCCCCAATGGATCACATCAGTTTTGAAAATATAAACGGGGTCAGTACAGTCATATATCAATCAATGCATAAACAAACAATCAATAATCATCGCAAAGTAACCAAGTAGCCAGTATCCAATAACCATTATAATCTTCAAACTCGAGTAACCGAGTTACCGCCGAAACGGTAACCCTTGCCAGCGTCAAACTGCAGATTTGAACGGCATTCCACCTACAATGCCAGACCGCAGCACTGGACATCAATAACCCCTCTCACCGCAGCGAGAGTTCCCGGAACATTAATGCGCACATCCCCCTTGTGGCGGGAGAGCCACGAGAGGCAAACTCGGGGTGTCGTCCGTCTCCCGACCGGACCACCAATATAGAACCAGTAACCAATCACAATCACAAGTACATCATCATCATCATCATCATCATCATCATCACAATCACCATAGTATCCAACAACAACAACATCAAAAACATCAATCAATATACAAAGGTACCGAGTAGGGAAATCCTACCTCTAAGCAATTACGAAATATAAAAAGAAGTGAGATAGCTTGCGTGCTCCATCTGGAGAACGGGCCCTTGAGGTCATCTTTCTTTGGCATGAAATACCTAACTCCAGTTATAGACCTCATAATTGATCATAGCAACATTTCCTTCATATGTTGTGCGAGGAAGTGGGTTGTTTACTCGCTTGAGTAAGAGTTATAGGTTTTTATTACACGGTGCTCGACATTTGTTGCCTTGGTTTTTCCCGGAGTACTCCTATGGCCGATCTGTCAACAGAATTCTAAAACTACAAAATCAACTGCTTTCACACCGGGGGAACGACATCCAAAGAAAGGACCCCAACAGTTTGGAAGATATCTTGAGAAAAGGTTTTAACACAGGTGTATCCTATAAGGTAAGGGCAGCGGACCAGCAAAGCAAGATGAACAATCGGATGCCGACCACTACATAAGCCACTAGTGGCTGAGATAAAGCGAGGAGATCCTTACTTTTGACCTTTTAGACGCGAAACAAGTTCCAATGCGCTCTTCGGTTGAATAAATATCCTTAACATAAATTAATGTAATTACTTACACTAAGCTAGCCCTGTTCTAAATAAAGACAAAGAACTTTGCAAGTAGATTGCCTATGAGAGCACCTCGTATTCCATGTAAGGTCGGAAGGAAGGTAACCCTTAACAATAATGCGCTATCAATCGATAGGTAGACTGAACACTAAGGCAATCTTGGACCCATGCGGGGCATCTTTTGGGTGTGGGACGCTCGTTTAACTTTTGTATTCATCTCACAAAAAGAGGAAAAGCCTACTTTAGATTTAGAGGGCAGAAAGATTTGAAGCAGAGAGCAGACGAGAATCGGACGAGCTCAAAGTGGTGCTACCCAAAGACTGAAATGAATAGCCATCGCTGTTAAGAACAACCAAGATCCAATGAGAATTTGCGCGTAGCTTTTGGTCTTTGACATCAAAAAAGAAGGTTGTAATAAATAAAGAGAAAGGGGACTAGGGACCCTTATATCGGTATCGGGCGTTTGGCTTCCTGAGTTGGCAAGCCCCTGTCGCGGAACGCCTGTGGCTTCTTTCTTTGATTGTCCGGTACCTTCCCTCGAGTCGCGAGGTGTAAACAGATTCTTCCTGAGGTCGAACAATATAGACGATTCGTATTCGTACGAAATCGCAAGCCTGGTTCTACAGGTACTGCGGTAGGACGTGGATCGGGGTTTTGGGGGAAGCGTGGTAGGTCTTGAAAAGCCTGATAGAGGCAGAAGCCGAGGTCACCAGAGCTATCTGCATTGAGTGTGTCGAGCTGACTCAAGTAAGAGAAAATGGACCCCTATAAGAGATAGCCGCGTAACCAGAGTTTGAATGCGCAGGTAAGGATGGGCTTTGCAGATGTGAATTGTAAGAGACCCAGGCTATAAAAAAAGCCTTCTTGGTTTCAAGTTTCAACGTGTGGTGCATTAGCGGTTAATACGTTGTAATTGGATAAGTTATTAGAAATATGACAGAACAAAAGACCAAAGAAAGGAGTAGTCCTTTTACGGCAGGCAGCTTGTTTGGGCAGAATGAATCTCTGGAAGATTGATCTTCTACTAGCAATAAAGAGACATTTGCTATAAACTGGCCGGTCTTGAATTAGGTGTAGCTATATTACAAAAAAATTATGGCGTAAATAAAGGGGCAAGCTTGATCATTCTAGCCTGCGATCAAGAAGAAGCTTTTGCTGGTGAGACTTGCGGGCTCGCAATCCAGGTCCGACAAGCTTAACATGACTTCATTGTCGGATCAAGCTGACTTCCTTTTTAACTAAAAAAGTTGTTTGTACGGTATTTAAGAAGAGAAGGAAAGAGCAAAAGGCAAAGCCCAAGCCGCAATGTATCCTCAAAAGTCTGGTCTCTTTGACCCGGTCTGGTTTCCCTCGTAGGCACCGTTTCCTGAGCTCGCCAGAACACCTCATAAATCTTCTTCTACGAAGTCTCCTCTTACCAACAATTAATACTCTAATTCAATAAATAATCTAATATTATCCCTAAAACAGATTAGGGTTTCAAAAGACTACTCGATAATACGCAATTAAATTCAAAGTAGAGATACTTACGACAAGATCGATGCAACGAACGATTCTGACGCACTAGCAACAACAATCCAAGCCTTGAGATGAGTTAAGATGATTAAGAGAGGTTAAGAGGGAGTTTAAGAAAGTTTTTAGGGTTTATTACTAATTAGAAAATGATGGAAATCTTTTTATACCTTTTAATCATCTTAAATCAAAATCGCTCGAAAAACCCGTCAAACCGGTGCACTCGGTCGAGTGCACGAAACATCGATGGAGTACACTGCACTCGGCCGAGTGCACTACACTCGACTGAGTGCCACCTAGGCAGAAGGTTACCTAACTGACACCATTGACTACTTGGCCGAATGGACTCTACTCGGCGGAGTACAGACGCCACTCGGTCGACTGCCCCCTACTCGACCAAGTACCATAAAATTAGAATACGGAGTATTACAGTCTTCCCTCATTGAGAACGAACTTCGTCCTCGAAGTTCACAACCCATAATTGCACACAACAACAAGACAATAAAAATCAAAACACATTACGACCTCTAACCGACACTCCAATAACCACGACTACATCCAATAAAACTAACACAACTCCAACATTATAACTAATATAACCCAAAAACTGAAAATAACAACGTGGTCGACTCCTACCCCCCCTTAAAGAATAAGGTTACGTCCCCGTAACGAAACATGCCTGCTCTAAACGATGTGGATACCGCTCCCTCATAGAATCCTCCGCCTTCCAAGTCGCTTCCTCTACATTATGGTTAGACCATAACACTTTAATCAAGGTTGTCTCTCCATTCCTTGTCTTGCGCAGCTTTAGATCTAGTATCTCCTTTGGCACCTTGATAAGTGAATATTTGTATGATTTTAACCCTCATTTTAGCTCGGTTCTGTATGTCATTTGTGCTTTGTTAAGCCATTTTATGAGCTAATATCGTCTTCTAGGCGAGTTCTTGTGTTCTAACCTGTTTTGTAGGGAAAATGATGTTTCTACGCCCTTTTTCTATATTTCCGAGCATTTGCCTAGAACCCGGCGATTTGAAGAAGCAAGCTTGACCATGTCAAAGGCATTTGAAGAAGGTTCACTAACTCAAAAGAGAGAAGAAATAAAGACGATGTCGCAGTTGTCGGAAGACCAATCGGTTAGGCGAAGAATTCATCGCTTTACATCAAACCCTATCAAAAAACCCGATTGAAGAGGTAAAGGGTATTGGAAGTCAAGTCAAAGCAAAGGGAGATGAAACGTTAGTCAAAAGCTCCCAGATGACAACTTACCCGATCGGGTAAGTGTGTACCCGATCGGGTATCTCTGCTGCTTCGAGCAAAATGCTTCAACTTCCTATTTTTGTCCTATATGTTCAATGCTCGACCCCTTCCCCACGAAACCCTAATGCTATATAAAGGATGCTCCAGCCTCACAACTCAACACAACTCATCTCAATCTCACACACAACATCTCTTCTTTTCTTACTTTTCTCTTTAGTTTAGTTTTTCTAGTTTAGATCATTTTCTTCTTTTGTCTTTAGTTCTTAGTTTATTTCTGTCCATTTCACATCAAAACCTTAGTTTAGATCAATAAGAATTTCAATCTTTGTAATCTACTTTGTTGGGTTCAAGTGTTGTAATTCAAGGAACGATTATTCTATGCGAGGGATTTCTATTATTGTTATCGCTTTCGTTGTTGATCGTCTCCTAAGTACTTCTATTCTATCCTTTGTTTATTGTCCTTTATTGTTTTCCATTTGATTGTTATCCTCTTTACATATTATCTTAGATTCATTTTCATGTTGTTATAATCGTAATTTCATTTCTTAGATTGTCAATTAGCGTCGTTATTATCGCCTTATAAAGAGTCTTAAATTATTGTCAAAAACCAACTAAACATGTATGTCCTAGTTTTTATTATCATCATCATCTTAGATATAAATATTGTCATGAGTGAGTAGTCACCTTTCTAGGGTGTAGGGTAGCCATGTTAGATTGATTAAAAGATGATAATTGGATAAAAGAAATTTTGCTTTTAAAACATTGTGTCTATGCATGTTTGGACTATAACGATAGTTGACGATTCCTGATCAAAATCATTGACTAGCATGGAATTCTTTTCCAAGGTAGAGATACGAGAATTGAATAGACAAAGCATGAAATGGTGGATTAAGACCTAGTAAATCGCCTAAAAGCCTGCTAGACCATCTGATCTATGATTGTAATGAACACATCATTCTTACGAACTCACAATGAATTATTTGCATGTCCTAAATCCAATTTCATCAATATGTCAATCTACATGTGTGAACCTACTTCCCTAGATGTTTTTCATTATTGTTAATTCATCTTTTGCTTTATTGCTTTCATCTTCATTTGCCTTTATTTTGTTTTCATTTATGCCTTTTATTAGTTTAGAAATTAAAAACTCCAAAACCCAGAAACTCGTTAGATAAAACTCAATTGTGAGACGATTCACAATCCTATAGGAAACACCATCTCCCTGAGGATCGACCCCTACTTCCCTAATTACATTAATTTGTTATTAGCCTAGTCTGGGTAATTTATCTTTGTATCGGGCTCGCGACAAGCACGATCAAATTTTGGCGCCGTTGCCGGGGAGCACGGTTTAGTTTTCCTTTTTCTTGTGATTTTAATCGCAATTAAGTTTTATCTAGTCTTTAGGAACCCAAATTCCTTTAGACCTCTCTTGATTTTTCATCTTAGCTTTCCAATCTTATGCCCAGATCTTCTAGACTAGGGACCCCTATCTCTTTAGACCCTGAACTAGAAAGGACTCTGCAACACGATCCAACACGATCCAAGATCTCATAAGGACCAATAAAATTTTAGCTTAGCTTGCCCCTCTTACCAAATCTCATCACTCCGCGCATAAGTGACACCTTTAGAAGAACCTTATCACCCACCTGAAACTCGGTATCCCGACGATGTAGATCTGCATAACTCTTCTATCGATCCCTCACTACTTTCATCTTTTGACGAATCACCTTAACTTGCTCAATCATATCTTGAACCATCTGTGACCCTAGAATCACCGCCTCCGAGCTATCATCCCAACACACTAGAGTCCTACATCTCCTCCCTATACAATGCCTCAAATGGTGACATCCCAATGCTCGTATGATAACTGTTATTGTACGAGAACTCAATCAAAACCAGTTTATCCTCCCAATTTTTACCAAATGATAACACACAAGCCCTCAACATATCTTCCAATGTCTTGATCATCCTCTCAGTTTGAAGATCCATCGCATGATGAAATGATGTGTTGATCTTTAAGGTTGTTACCATTAACTTCTGCAATTCTTGCCAAAACCGAGAAATAAATCGCGCGTCACGATCTGACGCAATATCCTTTGGTACTTCATGCAGCTTTACCACATTCTTCCTATAAGTCGATCCTAACTCAATCTTGTTCTACGTATCCATCATCGGAAGGAAATGAGCCGACTTGGTTAACCGATCCACGATTACCCAAATCATATTGTTACCTTTCTACGATCTCGGAAGCCTTACCACAAAATCCATGGATATAGACTCCCATTTCCACTCCGGAACCTCAAGAGACTGAATCTTACCATGCGGTCTTTGCTGTTCCCCTTTAACACGATGACATGTCATACACCTCGCCACAAAATCTGCTACATCTTTTTTCATTCCTAGCCACCAAAATGTCTTCTTCAAATCCTTATACAATTTATCCCCACTCGTATAAACCGAAAAGGGAGTGCAATGAGCCTCGGTCATAATTATTTTCCTCATCTCAACATCATTAGGCACACACCACCATCTGTCGAAACGAACACTCCCGTCCGCATGAATAGAAAACCTAGGAGTATTACCTTCCTCTACCACTTTTCTCCACAACAGAATCTTAGGATCAACTAACTGCTTGCTTCGGATGTCATCATACAATCCCGACTTGATCGTAAAATTACTTGTAGCTTCCCCTTTTCGAATCATATTAATACCTATCTTTGCCACCCCGTCCCTCAATCGCATCAAAGACATTGTGGTGCATAAAGAATGCACACTCTTTCGATTCAAAGCATCTGGTACTACATTAGCCTTACCCTCGTGATAGAAGATCTCTATATCATAGTCACCGATCAGCTCCATCCACCGTTGTTGCCTCATATTTAGCTCCTTTTGGGTAAAGATGTACTTCAAACTTTTATGGTCTAAAAAACGCCTTGAAAGTCGATCCATACAAATAATGCCTTAAGATCTTCAAGGCGAATACAACAGCACCCAACTTCAAATCATGAGTAGGATAATTCTCTTCATACGGCTTCAACTGCCTCGACGCACAGGCTATCACTTTTCCATTCTGCATTAGCACACACCCTAACCCACATTTCGAAGTATCCGTATACACCTCAAAATTCTCACTCCCCTCTGACAATGATAAGACAGGAGTTGTGGTTAAACGCTCTTTTAGAGCTTGGAACGCTATCTCACAGTTCTCATCACAACAAAAACTTGTTTTCCTTTCCCATCAATGGCGTCATAACTCTAGCAATTTTCGAGAAATCCTTCACAAACCTCCTATAATATCCGGCCAAACCCAAGAAGCTTCTCACCTCAGCCACGTTCTTTGGTGCCTCTCAATTAGACACCGCCTTAATCTTACTTGGATCAACCATCACCCCTTCTTTAGAAATTAGATGACCTAAGAACGCTACCTTTTCCAACGAGAATTCACCTGGACAGTTTAGCATATGGTTGATTGTCCCTCAAAATCTTTAACACCATCCTCAAATGCTCCACATTCTTTTCCTTAGTCTTAGAATAGATTACGATATCGTCGATGAACACCACCACGAAAGTGTCCAAGAAAGGACTAAAAATCTGGTTCATAAGGTCCATGAATACCGTTGGTGCATTAGTCAACCCAAACGGCATCACCCCATATTCGTAGTGACCATACCTCGAACGAAAAGCTGTCTTCGGAATGTGATCACCATCCTTAATCCTCAGCTGATGATACCCTGACCTCAAGTCAATCTTCGAGAACACTCCAGCTTCACTCAACTAGTCGAACAAATCATTGATCCTAGGTAATGGAAACCTATTCTTCATCGTAACATGGTTCAGTTCACGATAATCAATGCATAATCATAAACTACCATTCTTCTTCTTCACAAACAACACCAGCGCACCCCATGGTGAAACACTTGGTCTAATGTACCCCTTATCTAGCAACTCATTCAACTATTTCTTCAGTTCTTCAAGCTCGTTCGGTCCCATATAGATATGGGGTCTTAGAATTTGGCCGTGTTCCCGGCTTCAACTCCAAACTGAAATCAATATCCCTCTTCGGAGGTAATCCCGGTATTTCATCCAAAAAAACATCTTCGAACTCGTTCACTAATTCTATCGGCGCTGCTGATGGTTCTTCCATTCTGGTATCCCTAACATGGCACAAAATCATAGGACACCCCTTCCTTAGGTAAGACTTTAGGGTGATCGCCGCAATCAACTTGACTTTGGGTTTCAACACAAATCCACGATACGACACTCAACTCCCTTATGACCCCTTAAAGACGCTTTTCTTTTGATGACAATTAATACTAGCCTTATACTTCCCCAACCAGTGCCTCCCGACAATAACCTCAAACCCGTCTAAAGGAAATTCAAATAAATTTACAGGAAATTCTAGCCCTCCCACAATCATGGACACACTCCTGAAAATTTTACAACACGATACAGACTCCCCAAACGGTATGAATACCTCATCCTTTACAGACTCGCTCTCCCCAAGACCCAACATCAATACATGACTCTTAGACACAAAACAATGGGCCGCCCCCGAATAAAATAAAACAAAAGACGGAACATTGTTAACGAGAAAAGTACCAGTCACCACTTGCGCGTCATCCTCAGTTGTTTGCTTGTCCATCATGAACAGTTTGCCACTATTCTTCTTACCCCCTACTTGAATGGTACTAGCTGATGTTATAGACTTCGATACCGAACCCTGGTTCACATTATTATTCAGTCGCAGATTCCCCCCACAATTGCGGTGTCTACATTCGCACTCTGATTCCTAGCCTACTCCACGATCCCAAAGAACGACTGTTCGCCATGCTCTTCCCTTAACCACGAGAATAACTCCTCTGGTACGATGACTGATAACTCCTCCTTCCACAGCTGTGGGACAAATGAACCTCTTGTGGACTAAGCCACCTCAACTATGACACCTAACCCCCGAATTTTCGTCAGCTGCTCGACCACCTTTTACCCCATACTGCTGCCCTCCGCCGTAGCCACCACCTGCAGAATAAGATATGGTCTGAGTGTAGTTACCCCTCTTATAAGTGGAGTTGCCTCCCCCTTCATTCTCTACCTTCCTCTTCTCATTCATAGTTTCTTTCACTTCCTTATTCATCACAGTTCTACGCTCCACCTGCCCATATCTCTATCATACGCATCCTTAAGGTCGGAAACCACCCTTGGAGGTAGTTTATGTTGGAGTAGGTGTCCTCCACAATAGTGCGCTACATGATAAATCTTATTAAGGAATATAATTGGGATATTTATTGACTATATATATGATTAGTCAGTTGATTAACGTAAATCAATAACGGTTGGCTAACTAGAGTTTGACGTTATTGTCGTTTGACGGCGGTGATCAACTGATCCCTTTCGGTCACACGTAAAGGATGAAATCCAAATAGTAACTAATTATTTGTATACGATACAGTTAATTAGTACATTACATATATTCGATATGTACGAGAGTTAATTGTTAGAAATTGAGTTGAGAACTCAAATTCGATTAAACTTATTTTTCAATTATGCGATAATTGACTAATAAATTTATATCTTATTTTAATACGATTAAATAAGATTTAACTTAGTAATTAATCGTTAAATTACTAAATTATTTGAGGTTTTGAGATAGAGGTAATTAGTTAATTATATTTACAAGGAGTTGTAAAATAAATTACCTAAGCATTGTGGGACCCATTATATATTGATATAATGGTAAAATATTACTTAAAATGTTAAGTACATATTATTTATTTAATTGAGTCATATAATTGTTATATGATCAAATTAACACTTAATTATACAAGATAATTAACCATATGATCAATAAGTATTTGTGAGACAAATATCAAAAATCAATATGGACCAAACTAGGCCATGATGGCCGGTTACATAGTAGTTAGATGGTGATGATTGTTGTTCTTGTTGTAACTCTTTAGTTAACATTTGAAAGTGACATAACAAGTAGAAAACAATCATCATCTTTTCTACAACACTCCACTCTAATGCATGTGATCAAATTGAACAAAATAAGAGTCCAATATTGGACTACATGATCCGGCCAAATGGCCTTATAATGAGCAATTTGTTGTTCATTTTTGATGACTTCATTTTGTGCAATTGTCATACTTCTTTCTAAAATACTTCCTCTCACTAAAAATCTCAAATACTAATATTTACTAAGTATTAATAGTGTAGTAATATAGTCATAATATTAGTAGTATAATATCTATCTTATTATCTAGTTAATAATAAGGGTAGATTATTTGGTGTCATCTTGGTGCAACTTGAAGGAGGTCTTCTAGTTTGGAGATTTCTTGTGTTCATCCATATTTATAGCTCAAGAACAACAAGAAGGAGTTCTTGTTGTGCCCATATTATTTCCATATCAATGTGAGGAAATTTCTTCTTTCATATAAATGTCTTTATATTTGCTATTTATTTTGATTTTTAGCGTTTAAACCGAGTTAACATGCATTTTATGAGTTAAAAGTTAACTAAAAATAGTTGCATGTTGATTCTGGCCATGAAATTTTAATATGATCTCACATGCATGTCTTAAATATGAGATTATAATGTTCATAAAATTGAAACGTGCATTTCTGGTCTTGAAATTTTTTTGTACATTTTAAATTCGGATGTTGATACTCTTGATGAAATTTCATAATTTGTTTCAATGTTTTACTATATCTAATGTTTTTATTTGATAAAACCATTAAATACAAAGCTATTTGTTCATAAAACTAATTTAATTTTTTGAGCAAACGTTTTTTATTTTTATAGTTCCTGGAATTGTTCCAGAATGTAAAAAATTTTTGGTTTCAAATTTTATGATGTTTATATTTTATTTTGGT